>JAXCEF010000839.1:0-13035 GCA_037178605.1 Colletotrichum euphorbiae | reverse complement strand
TAAGTATATAATCTAGGCTATTTCTTATAGATAGAATAAGTTTCTCATAATCTAAGAATAAGCCTTTTTAATCTTCTACCTTCTAGAATACTAGTTTTATCTATATTATATTAATTAGAGGCTTTAATAGCTATAATTATTGGTATAGCGAGGTATTTAAACTATTACCTAATTATATTAGTTGAGGCTCAATTAATATGCTAGGAATTGATTGCTCTGCTTCTTTGGACCCTTATAGATAGGTTTCTCTTAATAAAAGACTGCACCTAGTTCTTTCTAAGAGGCTAGGAGTCTCTATAGACCTGTAGGATGCGTTTAGTAAAATCTTTAAGCTGCTGATCGGTTGGAGGTAGGCTTAGGGTAGCCTGGATTTGAACCTATTTAGCTAGATGACTTTCCTAGGCTATAGAGAGCCTTTATAGATCTGAAAAGGCAAGATCTCGTGGCTAGGCCCCTTGAATTCAATATAGTAGAGTAGTCTTTCGCATACTATACTATAATAAAGCTTTTTATAGGCTAGTACTAGCTGTAATAGCCTCAAGTGCCTGAGAAACTTTGATAAGCTATCTAGTAGTTATTATGCTTCATAGAAAGTCTAGTAACGATTAGATGAAGAATAGTGATATTATTCAAGTTTGAAAGTAGCGGTATGCATTTTCGATAAGGCATTTTGAGGTGGTCCGGAAGTAGGTGTGGGACGTTAATCAACGGCAGGGATGCTTTCTTCGCGGCCTATTAACAGAAAAGTCTCATCAATCTCGCTGTATGTACTATGTGTTGTTTCTGGTCTGCTATGCTTCGTTTCGACGCTCAGCCAGTGGATCAAGGTCCGCCGGCTCTTTTGCTGACATTTTAGGGCCTAGCTGTGTTATTGTTGAAGCAATAGGGCTGCGAAGATGACAGGGTTACTGGCGGCCAACGCACCCCTTGAGACATTGGTGAGAGATGATGCTGAGGGAGACAGAAAGTAGAAACGTGTTGGGGTGCACGTATCTGCGATGCTTTGGAGGGGGTATGTGTATATGTGTTCCGGAGAGTTCCTTCCACCTCTACGAGGTGCGTTGGGACGACTATGAGTGGTCACCCCATGTTCGCCGGGAGCACACCTAATCCAACAACCCCACGTTGGTTTTGATAGTAGAAAAACCCTCCAGTCGGGGACAGAATGGCGTGGGAAAATTGTGTCATTTTTTTCTGTCCCCCGCATATCCACCTACCCTCCCAATGAGACGCCAAGCATTGCTACATAAATGGGAGCTGCAGCAAACCTAACTGGGCTGTTCACGGAGTGGTGTCTATTACGGGCAGACCTGATTAGAATTCTTTCAACCACCATCTGCTCCTATAACCCCCAAACCTCCTTTACCATTTTCCCGGCAAGCCATGATACGATATCATCTGAATATCTCTTTGTTCTAGTCAAATGCCGCAAAACAAAATGGTCCTGCATGGCTCTCGAGAGTGATACTACCAGTTGTCCTGGCCTTTATGGCTTGTTCTTCCTCTTCGAATATGTGCATAAACTCTTTTCGTACCTGGTTGAACCGATCGAGGTTCTCGCCTTCGATCCCATCAATAGCACAGCCGGTCAGCCAATAAAGGACGCTGAACATCTGCGAGGGACGGGCGCATATCCACTCCAGGTCTAGCAAGCCGGTAACATTCCAGTACCTGTCGACCAGAAGGTTGTTGGCATGGAAGTCGGTAAGCTGAAGTAGGAATGGACCGTTACGTAGGTCGCTTTTGATAAAATTGTGTGATAATACTCGGAAGAGTGCCTTCACGGCTGTTTGGGCTCGGCAGTCTTGTTCATCGTAGGCAGCGTTTGGTTGGTTTAGGAAGCGGTGATTGTGAAAGGTGAGCATATCGGATACGAAGGTTTCAGTGCAACCAAATGTCTCGTCCGGCTGCGTTTTTCTCGCCGCGCCGCCGTTTTCTAAGATCATCATCGACCAGGATAGAGGGCGTTCTGTCAATGTGACAGTGCCGTCGTCGTTGAAACGGAAGGATCTAATTCGCTGCTGCGGAACGCGCGCGAGAGAAAGCAGGATGCGCGATACACCCCTGAGTAGCATCTATGTGGGAGGCACAGCATAACGACTGGTAATGAAGGTGTGTGTGATGAAACTAGCTAAAGTGGGCGCTGCCAGCCCAGAGGCTGGAAGAAGGGCCAGGACGGCCCTTGTCGCACAGGCCACCTGAGGCACCTGTAGGCAGGTGCCGCCACAGCCTCTGCCGCCGAGCCTCGTCTTGTCGATGCATATCAAATGTGTCCGAAAGCATCCGACCTGTTTCGGGACCGAGGTACTCCAGCGACATATATGCCGAAGGCACGTGATGGCTTGTCGGGTTCGTGATGTAGCAGGACAGTAGGGGAAGTCGGAAGAGCCGGTGGATGAAGCGCCATAATCATCGAGAGAAACGAGGTGGGGACGTTGTATGTTCCGTATGAGTGAACTGCTTAATTAGCGACAGTTATAATAAAAGAGTAATAAATAGAAATAATAAAATAGAGAATAATAATAAAATATAGGTCTATATATAAAAGGTATAAAAGTCTTTAATTCTTATATCCTATTCTACTAATCTATTTATAAGCAATAGACGCTATATAATAGTAACTATATACTATATAATAGTAACTCGGCGACAGACGCTTTCATGGACCACAGCACACCGGAGCTACCGAGCTGCGGCTTTGAAGGTTTTGGAGGCTGGAAGGCCCCCCGCATGAGGGGTTTGGGCGGCCTGAGGATATTGCGGGTGTCGCTGGGTTGATTGCAAGTGAGGAGGCGTATCGGGTTAATGGCAGTGTTGTGTGTGCCAACGGTGGCGCGGTCAAGATTTTCTGAGATGAGACATATGGGTTGCTCATCATCACGATACCAAAGTAGGAGGATAGCCATCATCACGAAAGATATGCAATTTGTGCTGAAGAGATTTGTCAGTAAGTCCTTATCCAAGGCAGTGAAGGCGATGACGAAGCACGAATGATAGGTCGTGCACTTGCTGAAGGATTCCTAATACAGCGTTCGCAGCTTTGCATCAGAGACATCCTCGAGCAACGACAAGGCGCTGATTGGGCAGTACGTCCAAGCACCGGTAGGCACCCACTGCGAGAGACAGGGGATGTGAGTTGTGACTAGGCCAGGCGGCTGAGGCAATCATTGGGCTGACTGGGAGGGCCAAGGTTGGCTGGAGTACTATACAAATTGATGTGGTCTTCATCGTTTGTCGACCGACCAGAAACATGACTTTCTTTTGCGATCTACAGCAATTCGAACCTGAATTCAAGGTCTCATATCGAGACTGGTATCTGAAAACATGGAAACGTCCCTCCGGTCCCGAACCAAGGTACCCATCTTTCAACACCATTTCACGAACCATCGATCTTTGACTAACACTCAACAGATTCTAGCCACAAAAGCCAAACAAAATCCCACGAGCAATACCGACAACCATTAAACAAGGACCAAACCATCGACGAAGAGATCCACGCAGAAACTCAACGTGTATGTCCTCGGAAGCGGCGAAAATTGCGAGCTGGGCCTTGGGCCACGACACACTGAAGCCCCGAGACCACGTCTGAGCAGCCTTCTCGATGCCGACGCTGTGGGCGTAGTGCAAATTGCTGACGGGGGCATGCACTGCGTTGCTCTCACGCATGACGGGAAGGTGCTGACCTGGGGTGTCAATGACGACGGTGCGCTGGGCCGGGTGAAGCCTCCTTCCCAGGGAGACGCCGCGGACGAGGACGAGGGCGATGAGGATATCCTCGACGCTTTCGAAAGTACCCCCGGAATGGTCGATTTTGAGGACGACATCGATGTTGTCCAGGTGACTGCCAGCAACAGCGCATGCTTTGCTCTCACTGCACAGGGCGCCGTATATGGTTGAGGCAGTTTTGCTGTAGGTCGCCCTCGTGACTTCGGAAAATGTACACTGACGTTGACAGGGCAGAGACGGCAATTTCGGGTTCCTCCACGAGAAGCCACCCAAGACAACGGAGGGTTTACCTGTCTTGATACCTGGGCTCAAGAACATCAAGGAGCATGCAGGCGGCTCGAACCACATCCTTGCCCTCACCAACGACGGGAACGTTCTCGCCTGGGGATCGCCCGAGCAGAACGAGCTCGGAAGACGTATCATGCCAGGCACGCCGACGCTTCGAGACTCTAATCCCCCAACGCGTGGGACTTCCAAAGAGCAAGACAGCCAAGGCTTTTTGCTGGCGCACACCACAGCTTTGCCATCGACAGCACCGGGAAGGTTTGGGCATACGGCCTGAACAACTTCGGCCAATGTGGGATTTCCACTAGGGAAGATACTGGGTTCACTACCGTCATCTCGCCAACCATCGCGAAGAGCCTCGAAGGATACAACCTCAGCCACATTGGATGCGGTCTGCACCACTCCGTCGCCTGTACCAGGGAGAGCGATGTGCTGGCGTGGGGTCGGTACGACGACGGGCAGATGGGAATGTCGCTTGACGAAGTGCCCAAGGAACACAATAACATATTCGACTCTAGAGGCCGACCTCGGGTGTTGAACGTGCCGACTGTCGTGCCTGGTAAGTGGTCCATCCAGCATGCCAATCTTGTCCGTACTAACTTCGCTCGTTCAGATACGAAAGCCGTCTTCGTCGCCGCAGGCATTGACAACTGCTACAAGTTAACGGAGGAAGGCGAGCTGCATGCGTGGCGATTTTCGGCCAGCTACAACATCAGCCTAGCGACCACAGACACCGTGAAGACCCCAACGCTGGTTCGCAGTAAGCAGCTGGGCGAAAGGTGGCTGAACTTCATCGATGCAGGAGGACAGTTCGCCGTCGCGACCAGTCCTCGGTCATGAAAGTCTCACTCCCCATTTCTCACACGATGAGGAAGTTGAGATCTGACGACTTGAGCTTCTGCACCCAACTCCGCTCGGTTTGGGTCTCTGGATCGTACGACTCCTCTAAATTCCAAATGGTCTGAAGGGTGTCCATGGCAGTCGTGATGAAGCCCCAGGGCGTCGCAATCATCAACCTCTTGAGACGGTCAAGGATCCAAACCCGCTGCTCGGGATCGGACGTACCCGCACCGGCGATGAAAGACGGCCAACATGTGGCTTTGAAGTTGGGATCCTCATCGGATATGGAGGAGAGGTGGTAGAACATTTCGGCGTCCAGGTCTTCTCGGCGGACAGATACGAGCCTGGACACCGCTGGAACACTGTGCAGAATGTACAGGCAAGCAGCGATGCGATGAGCCGAGCCGGCGTGGATGCGACTTTCGACCGGTATCGTTTTCAAGTATACGAGTTCTC
Organism: Colletotrichum euphorbiae; assembly: GCA_037178605.1. NCBI lineage: Eukaryota > Fungi > Ascomycota > Sordariomycetes > Glomerellales > Glomerellaceae > Colletotrichum > Colletotrichum euphorbiae. Next base: position 7,728 of record JAXCEF010000839.1, on the reverse strand, counting down.
GCTGTTCATATGCCCATTGCTCAATGTCAAAGGCCAATGCCTGTTCCAGAAGCCGTGCTCCGGCTTGAGCTCTAGAGGCTCTGGAGTCTAGGTCATCTCCTGCGTTATTTGACAGCTGCGAGGCGGTGAGAAGAATCTGGAGGACATCAGGCGGGCAGCATAAATAACTGTTGGCGGCAGCCCTGGCTAGGACGGAAGACGCCTGTACAGATTGGTAGTACGACTTGGCCGCGGTTGGTGGTGAGGTGTTGAACGCCGAGGCCAAGATATAGTATCTTTGGTCAGGAGGATTAGCTTGGATAATTCACCACCCAGTACTAGACACATAAAATCCAATGAGCAAGACTCTTTGAGGAAACTCACATGAAGCAGTCAGACATGACATAGTCCCTCAATGCTTCGTCTGCCGAGCCGACGGGCGGCAGGAAAGCCATGATCCGGCCGGCGCCTTCGAGATGGGGTTTCCAGCCGTTTCTGCCACTCTCGATGAGCTCTACGTTGACGAAGAAGAGGACCGCCGCCAGCACGACATCGCCGCCTACGCCGCCACTGTTCCCCATGTCCTGTATGGCCGACGACAACAGACGAAGAGCCTTGTGCTTGGCGACCAGGGCGTCCGTGAGAGCCTGGCGAGCATTGAGGTCGGCCACCGAGTCCGACGACACGGCCCGGGACAGATTAGACAGGTGGGCGGCCGAAGCGGCGACGATGATGTGCTGCAGGAGTGGGTGGGCTCTGGTCAGCGGGACCAGAGAGCGGAAGGGGTTGCGATCTGGGACGTCCCAGGAGACGAGATCCCTGCAGACGCGGGTGGTGACTGGGCGATATGGTCAGCTTGTCGTACTCTATCCGGACGTGAAGTCTCTCGAGGTTGGTCGGGAGGATGGGGAGAGGGTGTGAGATGTACAGTAGGAGAGGTAGTGGCGGTAGTGATGCTCCACATCCTGGAATAGAGGATCGACGAGGGTCCATGGGGCCGATTGGGTCCCGGGACGGCCGGCGGCGGAGACGACGAGGGCGTTGTCGTTCCCGGAGGAGGAGGAGGTTGCGGTCGCCGGAGTCCCCTGGGTCCGAGTGTCCGGAGCGGCGGCGGCGTCATCGGCGGTGGTCGTGGCGGGTGGTTGTTCGACGTGGCGGGAGTCGCCGCGGAATAACGGTTCCGGGCCCGAGGAGAAGGTGATGGCGGACTTGCCGGCGAGCTTCCCGCGGCTCGCGACGCCCTCGGTCCAGCGGAAGAGCTTGCCATAGCCCAGGCAGTCTTGGCCGGCCGCGGTGCACTTGTGGCAGTGGGGGTATGAACGGTCACAGCGGAGACGTCGACGGCGGCAGTTGTGACATGGTTTTGTCGGGGCATTCAACACGTCGATGCGGGCCATGGCAGACGCGAGCGGGCTAACAAGGTTGGATTTGGGGGGGAATACGGGATAGAGCGCGCGTGGTTAGAACTTGACAGGCGGATTCGAGCCCAGCCTCGGCATGGGTTCCGGCTGCAGGTTCACGCAACACAGCGATTAAGGATGGGTAGGGATTCTGGTGGTAATGATAACGTAAGAAGCGGAAAGGGAAAACAGGCACTTTGACAGAGCTGAGGTATGAGAGACAAAGCTATGGGCAGATGCTGTGGTTGTGACTGGGTACTGAATCTGTTGGCGCAGATATTGCCTCGATTGAGAAAAGGGCCATCAAGAGATGCATGACAGGTCGAAGTCCAAGAGTCCCGGATTGGTAATCGGGAGAAAGGGGCCCCTGCTTGTGCGCGTTCGTGGTGGTTGTGTGGAATCTGGCGGACAGCAGAGGTTTGGTTTGTCAGACAGAAGGCAGACAGTCGTCAGTTATCGACGCAAGACAAAGGATTGTCTGTTCCAACTGTGTGGCGTGCGGGGGGTTAATGGAATCCGTTGAACTTGAAAGCAGATAGAGATAGAGGTGCAGCTCGATGGCGGACGAGATTTCGGCGGCCGAGAGCACGGCCAGAGCGCGGAGCTCGGGGCACGTCGAGATTCCCGGCCCGGTGTCTGGACCGCTAGACCGCATTTGGAAGTCAAGCAGCAAGACGTGCATGGAGACTCCAGTTTTGTTTATTGAATGTGGAAAGAATGACGCTTGGTCCAAGTCCTGGCCTGGTAGCTGATTCGCCAGATTCCGTCTTGACAGCGAGATGGCGGATTGTTTCTGGCCAATGAAACTACGATACCAGGGACGCTAAGCCTACTTCAGCCTTCGAATCCCACTTGTCTGAGCCCTTCAGCCAAAGAGAAGAGAGCATGCGCCACCGCCTTCCCAAAAAGGCGGTGGCTTGGTGTCTCGGGAACGATCTGGAATCAAAGTCTCGAATATGCCCCACATGATCTCTCCAGCTTTCTTTGTGTCAGGTCATCAAAGGGCATTCTAGACCTTCGCTCAGTCTTCGGCACTATGGCGCTCAAAGGCCATCCAAAAGACAAAGGAGGCAAAACACACGCAGTGAAAGTTGCTCTCATCTCGTAATCATTCTTCAGCCACGCCTCTGTCCGTTGATTGATTGACCGCAATCACGAGCCCCAGCTATTCATGACCGAGTCTGAAGAGAGCCCGCTGCAATGTCACAGATGGCAGGCAGAACTCGCAGTACACCCAAACTCTCTTACACGTGCCGCCTCCAACTCTCCCAAACACCCGTTGTTGACTGACAAACATGCGCACCCTTCGCCGAGAAAGGAAGCCAAGGCGCACGCCATGCCCACCCAACCGCCGCCTTGTGAGGCTCCCAGCTCCCAAGGTCTCTCGACGGCGTGGAGATGGGAACGGTGGCCCCATCCCGGCCCGTGTGTGTGTTGGTGTGTTGACTGTTGGTGGGTTCTACTAGCCGTTCGCGTTGCAAATCCTGACGCCCATTTCTTTCTCCACCTCAAGAGCAACGGCTTGGAAATTCTTTTGCATCAGTGACTCGAACCTCAATGGACGACGAATGGCCGCTATTTAGCCATCGGAGGGTCCCATAACGATCCTCCTTCCGGCTTGGATGCGACACAGACACCTTTTCCTGTTGTCAACAATTTGTATTTGTACGACTTAACATCAACCTTTGCCTAACTACCTTACGTCACTGAGATAAGTTGACATACTGCATAGCCGAGGAGACGTACTCCTTACCGAGCACCGATGACCCGCGACGACACCGAGCGGGATGCCGGCTCCCGCGGTCGCGCCGCCGAGTTCGATGTCGAGTTTCTCGGTCGACAACGACCCGCCGTCTTCAAATCGCAATGGAGTGAGCTCGGGTTTTGTTTTTCCTTGCTGGGGTCCATGTTGATGGCGGTAAGCTTCCTTACGTGCCAAACCAGCCGCTTGGCATGGACACTAACGCCTCTCGTAGGAATACTTCGTCAGTGGTTTCCACATAATTCTGCCTCCACTTGCTGAGGAGTTGGATATTCCTGCGGCCTCGCAGACGTGGCCGTCCAGTGTCTTCTCACTGGTCACGGGCGCCTTCTTACTGCCACTCGGCAGACTAGGTGACATGTACGGCGGCTACTACGTGTTCAACATCGGACTATCATGGTTCTTCGTCTGGTGCCTCATCGCCGCGTTCAGCAACAACTACCTCATGCTGATCTTCTGCCGAGCCCTCCAGGGTCTCGGCTCGGCGGCGTACCTCCCGGCCGGCATCATGCTGCTTGGCAAGATCTACCGCCCCGGCCCCCGCAAGAACCTTGTCTTTGCGTTGTACGGAGCCTTCGCCCCGATCGGCTTTTTCTTCGGCATCCTTATCGGCGGCATTTCGGGCCAGTTCCTCAACTGGCGTGCGTACTTCTGGCTCGGCAGCATCGCCCTCGGCATCGTCGCGATCGTGTCGTTCCTGACCATCCCCAACGACTTTCGCGACAAGCGGATGGAGACGAAGATGGACTGGTGGGGTGTCGCGACCATCGTGCCGGGCCTGCTGCTGCTGGTATACGCCATCACGGACAGCTCGCACGCGCCGCAGGGATGGGCGAGCCCTCAGATCATCGTCACGTTGGTCCTCGGCGTCGCCCTGCTCGTCGGAGCGTGGTACGTCGAGGCCAAGGTGGCCTCCAACCCACTGCTTCCGGCCGACCTCTTCGCGCCCAAGTCGATTAAGACGCTGTCGGTGGCGCTCTTCTTTGGGTACGGCACCTTCGGCCTGTTTCTCTTCTACACCACCTTCTACATCGAGACCGTGCTGCACATGTCGCCGCTGGTGACGGCGGTCTGGTACGTCCCCTTGATCGTGGGCGGTCTCATCATCGCCACCGTCGGTGGTTTCACGCTCCATCTCCTGCCGGGCCGCGTGTTGCTCGCCATCTCCGGGACGGGGAACCTGTTGTGTGTGCTGCTCTTTGCCATCATCCCGGATAACCCCAACTACTGGGCCTACGTATTCCCGTCCATGATCTGCGCGACCATCGGCATCGACATCACCTACACGGTCAGCAACGTCTTCATCACGACGAACTTGCCCGCGCACAGGCAAGGACTGGCTGGAGCGCTCATCAACAGTCTGCTGTTCCTGGGCATCAGCTTCTTTCTGGGCATGGGCGACGTTGCCGTCGGCCAGACGAGCCACCTGGGCTTGAAGCAGAGCTACAAGACGGCCTTCTGGCTGGCGGTCGGCGTCGCGGGCGTTTCATTGGTGCTGTACTCTCTGGTGCGGATCGGGCAGGCCAAGAGCGACTTGACGATGGAGGAGCGCGCGCAGCTCGAGGAGGAGGCGCGTCGGACGCAAGGTCTCGACGTGCCGGGAGTCGAGCACACCACCGCCTCGAGCATCGCGGCAGGTCAGGTTACCTCGGGGACGCTGACCGACAACGATGCGGAGAAGGCGAAGACGAGGACGCCGGAGGGAGAGACTCCGGCAAGATGAGCGATGCGATGTGATTTCAAGCGTTGCGTGGACCAGACGAACGACTGATTCGGGCTGTTAGACTATCGACATTTGAGGAAGTCACGATACGGCTTGATTGTGTAATTGGAGCCCTGTATCGAGGCGAAGATCAGACATCCAGAGTACCAGATTGCCCAACGTCGAGGAAAGGCTGCGAAGTTGCGTCAACGGACGTCGACATTCCACCCCTCAAAAATCTCGAAGAGAAAAGGCGCCATGACGCAAGCTCCAAGGAGACCTTTCTTGCCCGTCGCCAACGGCCAGCGGCCAGCGCTTCCGATGCCGGCGTCTCCATGCCATGAATTGAATCCCGCCTCGGTGGGGCCCGCCCGTTGAGCGGAGGACAGTCATCCCATGGCGTTGGTGATCCAATATTTATTTTTCCAAAATTATCAGGTGGACACCCGAGGGTGGTTGTGTGTTCCTTCCTTGGCGCCCAGGTGCCATTCCGGAGGATTCTTGGCGGTTCTTCCACAGGATTGGCGTTTTCGCTGCCCGAGAGGGCCAAGACGATCGGCTGTCAATGTTCTGGGACACCAGGGGTTCGAAACCGCCAATTCCCCGAGATATCCGTCTTGGCAAGAATGCTTGACCATCCTCCAATCAGCAACGACAAACCGTCGCAATATGCCAATGGAAGTTGAGGAAAGAGTCGGGAGTTGAGGATTAGGTATCATTGCATCTTGCGGCTTTCGATTTCCCGCACACACCACAACACAGCACAAAGATACTGTAGTGGTGGTGGACTGGTGGTAGTGATGTGCAATGCACTTGTGGGGTTTGTTTATGGTAGGTTTTTTGGTGAGCGCCAGCGGGCGGGAGCACGAGGTTAATTGCGCACGTTATTCTTTCCGCCGCTAGTAATCCTTGCATTTAATGCGTGCGTAAAAAACCAATACACTACTCTGTACGTAGTAAGACTATTAGAACAGGAGTAGAGATTGTTTAGGGCGCGGGCGGCGCGCATAGAAACGCATATAACTGGGGTGGCATGATAAAGTAGTGGAGTAAAGAGGGGCATTTTGCACAATTTGCAGATTTTCACGATTCATTCAGCTCAAGCTCTTACAGTACTTTGGTGATTAGTATGGAATTCCAACATTGTGACTTGAATATGTAACCCTATCCGCAGATACTTGGGCTCGTTTTCGCAAAGGGCTGAGGCAGAACAGAACATCTGATGTCAATTCGTCTAACTACAGCTAAGCTTTTATTCATCATTCGGCGTGGAAAAGACCCCATTATTTTCGGACATAGAGGTTACCAAGATGTCAATTAGTCAATGGGAGGCCGTCCAATGTTTTCACCCCTAGACTGTGGAGCTGGGGCCGGTGGGTTGAGTCCGAGAGACAGGACATACAGCGTCGGCGCTCTCCCCGTTGTGTGGGCATCATTCAGGGTAGATCAGGGTAGACCCGGCTACGTACCGAAGGCCTTCCTCTATCCGAGGCGACGGAGAGGACCCGGCTTCTGTTGCAGTTGAGCCATTAACGGGCGTCCTAAGATTGACAACAGGCTGGATTCAGCTGTGTAAGATAGGCGCCGGTAATGGAATGGTACCGTAGGTATGACATCGGACAACCGTTCGCCGTTTTCCAGCTACCCAGAAACATGAAGCAGGCTGCAGGCACAAGAAAACGACAAGACATTTCCGTGCCGAAATCCACGGTCCCAAGAAATGGTGTGCCCGGTTTGCCAAGTGATTTTGCCGCCAAAGGGGATTCGTCACGACTGACGGTAATCGGTATTGCTGCAAATTCAACGCGCGTCAATACGGGACTCGTCTCCTCCTAATTTCCGACCCTGTCACTTCAGCAGCAGCAGCTTTTGCTCAGGACCTACTAATTCGTGTAAGGCCGCCATTTGGGGACATGTTTCGCCCCTTCACGCGCGCGCTGCAAAGAAACCCGAGATAGGGCATGGCGGACTGTGCCTTGAGGTCGGGAGTTCCGAGTGCTCTGTGATTGTGTGAAGGTACATGTCTCCGTGAGTATCCACCGGGTCCGGACAGCATCTCCGAGTCCCCGGATAATGTGTGTGTGCTGTCGACAGTCGACTTAGGAAAACTTCTGAGAGGTCTTGTCTTGTCTTGTCTTCGAACTCGGGTCGGCTTCACGGCAATCGCTGGTTTTCTCAGAGGGTTCGCGTCAGGATTCCGGCAGTCGTTGGTTCTTGAGTGTTCATCTTAGCGCAACCTTTTCCACGCTGTTTTCCGGACGTCAAGTTGGCTTTCACGGCAGCCGTTGGTAGGTTTTTTTTTTTTTTTTCCCCGGAAATTCGACGAACTAGCGACGTGCAAGAAAATTTCCGAACTCCCCGTTGTATCCACCTCAGCTAACTCTACGACTTCGCTCTCGTCAACAACTAGTAAGACGAGGCGAAAACAGACATGCCAGTCGTGTACCGTAGCCGCCGCGCCGAGTGACAAAATGACATGTGCATTCACACCGCATCGTGGCGCGCATAATTACTGGTGCGACAGCCTGAACCTGAATCATCTCTGGAGAAAAGAAATGATGCCACCGAGTACTGCGTAGAGGAATTCTTACAGCAAAAACTCAGCGCAATGCGTCGAGGGATGGTCTCTCTCTCTCTATTCGCTGGGATTTGAAGCAGTCTGTACTTCGTCGCGGTGGTACATTGTGATAGAGACGCAATGCAATGGTGAACAGCAACTGCAAATGAGGTGTCGACGCTAAGCTGACGGGGAAAATACCTTATCCGAGACAGATCCTTGCCCATAACTCTACCTGATTTGAAATTTAATATACGTCGGGACCAAGGTCTCCACCGGCCCACTCCTGTTCGGTGCCCCTGGGACCCCCCCCCCCCCCCCACCCCCC
>JAXCEF010000838.1:0-13039 GCA_037178605.1 Colletotrichum euphorbiae | reverse complement strand
ATATTAGGTCTTAAGGATAAGACCTTTAGAAGGGAGACCTAATATTATAACCTATTATATAAGGATAATAACTAACTAAACCACCTAAGCAGTAGATAACTAGGACAGGACATTTATACTACAGGATCATAAGAACACCAGGGATACCCACAGCACAGAAGAACTATAGTATAAGTCACATAATAATAAGATAAAGAGTAATTAGTAGAGCGCAAAAGGAAGCGCTTAGTAATCAGTTAGTCTTACTAACTAATTACAATCACTGATGCATAGAGGTGATCACCTAATAGCAGGACCAGGGACTATTCGGGACTTATATATAGTATGGACTTAGGACTCCCAAGAACAGGCTTCTATAGCTCTTTAGCAATTAACTTCATGATTACCCCAACAAGTACTCTCAGCTTTATCTTATACTATAACCCCCTTATGAGGACTATAACTAATCACCATACTCCTAGAACCCCAAGATTTATTTAGCCACACAGCATAGCAAGACCACACTATCAACCTAGCGTCATCCCTCAGCTTCTGTTAGCAGAACCCTACTGTCGGATAGCTGACCGTAACACTTAGGTGTGGGTGAGAAATCCTTGAAGGGTTCCTGGCTCTCCTGAGTATAGAGTAGGTTCTGGGTATTTGGCCTTGGGTCTGAGTTGGGTAGCTAGCTGCGCGTTTTCCTGTTGGAGCTGGAGGATTATGTTGTATATCTATTGAAGGCTTATTGCTTCCTAGGTGTTTATAGGGGCTATTTGGGCCTATTGGTTATTTGCGGGTCTTGGGGCTATAGGTTATATGTTCCTAGTACTATTAGCTTGCTATGCGTTGTTATTGGGAGTTGATATGATTCCTGTCTTATACTATTTAGTAGCGTTAAAGGTTAACTTACTGAATAGGAGCAATTAAAGTGTTATAGTTAGCTATCTAATAGTAGGGTTCTGCTAATAGAAGCTGAGGGATAACGCTAGGTTGATAGTATAGTCTTGCTATACTATGTAGCTAAATAAATCTTAGGGTTCCAGGAGTATAGTAATTAGTTATAGTCCTTATAAGGGGGTTATAGTATAAGATGAAGCTGAGAGTACCTATTGGGGTAATTATAAAGTTAATTGCTAAAGAGCTATAGAAGTCTATTCCTAGGAGTCCTAAGTCTATACTATATATAAGTCCCGAATAGTCCCTGGTCCTGCTATTAGGTGATCACCTCTATATATTAGTGATTGCAATTAGTTAGTAAGACTAACTGATTACTAAGCGCTTCCTTCTGCGCTCTACTAATTATTCTTTATCTTATTATTATGTGACTTATACTATAGTTCTTCCGTGCCGTGGGCATCCCTGGTGTTCCTGTGATCCTGTAGTATAAATGTCCTGTCCTAGTTGTCTGACGCCTAGGTGGGTTGGTTGGTTGTTATCCTTGCATAATGGGTCGTAACAATATACTTAAAGTCCTTATTATGGCTTAGTAATGCGGACTTTATTATTGATTTTAATATCTATGCCTGAGGGTATATATAATATTTCATTAAGTTGCTTATTAGCTTTCTTCTCTACCTTTAAGTAGGTTTAGTATCCTACTACTAGGGTATATATAGGTGCTAGGGGGATACTAGTAGTATTATATCCTAACTAATAAGGGTTTTTTAAGTACTACCCTACGTATTCCTTATAGTCTAAGTGGGCTCTATACTTATTATTATAGCAGGTAGTCTAATAAAGTTATTTGTGAGGTGTAGTTTTAATAGTGAGGCTTGCTTATTGTTTTTTAGGTACTAGTTAAAAGCGTTCTTTCTTAGGAGATTAATATTTATAGGCTAGATATCCTATCTTATTATAGTTATAGTATTACTTATCTTTTTTCTAGTTATTATTCTGCTTATTATCTTTATAGGCTGCGCTAAGGTCTATAGGTTTACTATAGTATCTATAGGTAGTAGTATACTAGGGGGCCCTGGGGTTATACCTATAGTTAGAGGTTTATTTAGTGCGGTAGTTATTACTAAGTTAGTATTAGTTACTCTTTCTTCTATTATTATTTTATTCTACTTTATTATTCTAAGTGGACTATCCTTTATATTTAAGGCGTTGTTTATAGAGATAGTTATTAATTTTAACTGTAGTATCTATGTATTGGTAGAGCTCTTCAGGATGGTTAAGTTATATGAGCTTATTCTTAACTTCTTTTTTTAGGCCTTAGTAGAACTTAGCTATTAGGGCTTCTTCTCTCTAATCTAGCTTAGATAAAATCTATTGGAACTTAGCGGCGTACTTACTAGTTGATCCCTTTTGTGTGAGATTAGTGAGTTTATGTTTAGCAATTTATTCTTTATCTAGGCTTCTAAAAGCTTCCTAAAGTTTCTTCTTAAACTTACTATACTTCCTAAATACTTTCTGAGTTTCTTTATCTTATTAGTTATATAGTCTACCTAGTTAGTCTCTTATTAATAGTTTGAACTAGGCGAGGGTATCTCCCCTAAGGAAGGATGTAGCTTAGTAAACCTTTGTGGTTTTATCTTAGAATAAGGCGGCGTAGTAATGAAGGTAGGCTTAGGTGTAAGTAAGAAATCCTTAAAGGGTTCCTAGCTCTCCTGAGTATGGAGCAGGTTCTAGGTATTTAGCCTTAGGTCTGAGTTAGGTAGCTAGCTGCGCGTTTTCCTATCAGAGCTGGAGGATTATATTATATATCTATTAAAGGCTTATTGCTTCCTAGGTGTTTATAGGGGCTATCTAGGCCTATTAGTTATTTGTGGGTCTCAGGGCCGCAGTGTTACGACCCGTTATGCAAGGATAACAACCAACTAAACCACCTAGGCATCAGACGGCTAGGGCAGGATATTTGTACTGCAGGATTATGGGAACGTTAGGATGCTCACGGTATGGAAGAACTATGGTATAAGTTATGTGATAATAAGATAAGACTGAGCGTATAGTAAGAACTACTGAGCGCTTACCCGCGACTACTGAGCGCTTACCTGCAGTTACTAAGCGATTACTAGTACCTAATTAGTAATTAGTGATGAGGGTGAAAAGGACTATTTGGGACTTATATATAGTATGGACTTGGGACTCCTAAGAATAGACTTCTATAGCTCTTTAGTAATTAACTTTGTGATTACTCTAATAGGTACTCTTAGCTTTATCTTATACTGTGACCCCCTTGTGAGGACTATGACTAATTACTGTACTCCTGGAACCCCAAGATTTATTTAGTAATACAGCATAGCAAGACCACACTGTCAACCTAGCGTCATCCCTCAGCTTCTGTTAGCAGAACCCTACTGTTGGATAGCTGACTGTAACACGCAGGTTATGCGTTCCTAGCACTATTAGCTTGCTGCGCGTTATTATTAGGAGTTAATATAATTCCTATCTTATACTATTTAGTAGTATTAAAGGTCAACTTACTAAATAGGAGCAATTAAAGTGTTATAGTTAGCTATCTAATAGTAGGGTTCTACTAATAGAAGCTGAGGGATAACGCTAGGTTAGTAGTATAGTCTTATTATATTATATTACTAAATAAATCTTAGGGTTCTAGGAGTATAGTAATTAGTTATAGTCCTCATAAGGGGATTATAGTATAAGATAAAGCTAAGAGTACCTATTAGGGTAATTATGAAGTTAATTACTAAAGAGCTATAGAAGTCTGTTCTTAGGAGTCCTAAGTCTATACTATATATAAGTCCTAAATAGTCCTTTTTACCCCTATTACTAATTACTAATTGGGTACTAGTAATCGCTTAGTAATTGCGGGTAAGCGCTTAGTAGTTGCAGGTAAGCGCTTAGTAGTTCTTACTATACGCTCAGTTTTATCTTATTGTTATGTGACTTATACTATAGTTCTTCTATACTATAAGCATCCTGATGTTCCTATAATCCTGTAGTATAAATGTCCTGCCCTAGCTGTCTGATGCCTAGGTGGTTTGGTTGGTTGTTATCCTTGCATAACGGGTCGTAACATTCATCTTAAAGACGCCCTAATACTAGCAACCCCTACTAAAGTGGATTAATATAGTTGCACTAGATAACTATACCAAAGCGATAATACTAGGTGAAGGGAATAAGGAACATCAAACGCCACAGAAACATTTAAAGCTAGTAATACTATCGACGAGCGAAATTATTAAAATCGTGTGGCCAGCTTTCCTCACTACTGCGGACGACGAAGCAGGCGCATCAGACCCGGTCTGCCCTAGGTATATGCTTACGCGTGCTGAGGTTCAAGGCGCTGAGGATGAGGAGAATTCGCGGAGAGCTATGCGGAGAGCTGCCTATAACCCGAACGGTGGATACCAAAGGAACAGACGAGATTCTGCTGTTTTTTTATCCCAAGGGTCTTCTAACGCATCGGAGGTCAGGTAGCTTGTCGCTGGCGGGCTGATAAATGATGAGTATATAAAGTGCTTAGCACGGCATAATTAGATACTAGCAAAGAAGGATTGAGAATAAATCGGCAGATTGAAATATTACCTACCTAGAAGCAAGAGGCTTATTGTCGACTTGAACCATATAGGAAGCGGGCGGCTGTCACGGGACTCAGTGGGAGACCTCATGCCATGGTGATAGCAAGTATATTGCACGCGCCCCATATGTTGTGTTTCCTATTCATCCCGCTACGTCTAGTTTTTAGAGAGGAATCTACGAAGTAATTATGATCTAATAGTGATCCTAGCGTCAGCCACAGCTAGCTTTGCAGACTATGGCTTCCGATTAATCCGCGGGGAACAAGCGTCGTTAATTGTCTGCAACGATTTCTCTCACGCCAAGGGCCCAAACCGGCTCATGGTAAGTGCCAGGTATGCACCCCACAGATAGGGGACGTGCTTCTATAACGCATGCAAGTCTTTTCTTGCTAAACGCCGTCTGAAGTCAAGGAGACGCAGAACTGCGCTTCGTGGGAGCTTAGATCGGCTATGGTTGTCTTTGACAACTATAGAAACGCCTGGTACAGGCTTCGGACGTCCTGGGATAACGGTGACAGCCTCAGGACATGGAACGTCTATGGGTAATGATGGTAGTCCATAGTTAAACCTAGGAAGTCCTTTGATAGGCCTGGGACGTCCTGGGACAATGTCAATAGTCCTGGGACAACCAGGGACAAAACTGGGACGTCCGCGGACACTCCTGGGATACCCTGGGATCCTAGGACAACACCTAGGACATCCATGGACACGCCAAGGACGTCCCAGGACAAGGGTGGTGATCCTGGGACTCGCCTGGGACGTCCATGGATACTTCTGGGACGTCCTGGAACTAGGGCAATAGTCCCAAGAAATGCCTGAGACGTCCAAGAATAACGGTGATAGACCAGGCTGGTTCCCGCCTGGTCCTCCGCAAAGAGATAACCTAATGACACCAACAAGTGTTATATAGATCACCAAAGCTTGCAATTCTCGTGCGCGAAGTCTATGTCTTAAGCATCGAGATATCTTCATAGCAAACATACTAACATCCGTCACCCACTTCTCAGCACCCCCCACTTCTCGGCACCCCAAAAATTGCTCACCGCTATAACTACCCCTCAACTTAGAACTTTAATATCTTCATTATTTCTTTTTCAATCATCACCAGACTTTTCAGAACGCATAATCAGACCTTAATACTAGCATACACCGAAAATAACATTACTAAAGCCCTTAAAGCAATTACAAACAGTCAATCTACTAAAAGAGCTTCATACAAATAGGGTATTCCGCAATCAACACTACAATATTAAATAAAGGGCGTACAAACGCGAGATATAGCATTTTCCAACTAGCAGAGACTCTCTCCTACCTAAGAAAGCTATCTAGCTAAATAGGTTTGGATCTAAGCTGCCCTAGGCCTCCCACTAACATATTAATAACTCAAGGAATTCGCTAAGTATATCCTTCAGAACTAAGGAGACTCCCAGCCTCTTGGAAAGAACTGGATTCAATCTTTTATCAAGAGGAACCCATCCATAAGGGTCTAGAGAAGTAGAGCAATTAATTCCCAGTATATTAATAGAGCCTCAACTAATATCATTAAGTAATAATCTAAGTACCTTACTATACCTAAGATTATAGCTATTAAAGCCTCTAATTAATATAATATAAATAAAACTAATATTCTAAAAGGTAGAGAATTAAATAAGCTTATTCTTAGATCATTAGAAACTTATTCTATTCACAAGAAATAGCTTAGATTGCATGCTTAGATATCTCTAATTAAGTATATCTCAGTAACTAATAAGGCACTACCTCCACTTATTATATATAAGGGCAAGAATATCTAGCAGCAGTAGTTCCCTCTAGATCTAATGCTATATAAATCTTAATCTTAGAAGTTCATAGTAATAGAAAATAAGTAGACTTTAAACGCTACTACTATTAAATAGTTAATAGAGGTCTTTATCCCTTTAACCTAGCTAGAGAACCCCTCAGAGTGTTACGACCCGTTCTGCAAGGATAACAACCAACCAACCCACCTAGGCGTCAGACGACTAGAGCAGGACATTTGTACTGCAGGATCACGGGGACACCAGGGATACCCACAGCACGGAAGAACTATAGTATAAGTCACGTGATAATAAGATAAAGAGTGATCAGTAGAGCGCAGAAGGAAGCGCTCAGTAATCAGTTAGTCTTGCCAACTGATCGCGATCACTAATGCACAGAGGTGATCACCCAATAGCAGGACTAGGAACTATTTGGGACTTATATATAGTATAGACTTAGGACTCCCAAGAACAGACTTCCATAGCTCTTCAGCAATTAACTTCATAATTACCCCAATAGTACTCTCAGCTTTATCTTATACTATAACCCCCTTATGAGGACTATAACTAATCACTATACTCCTAGAACCCCAAGATTCACTCAGCAACACAGCATAACAAGACCACACTATTAACCTAGCGTTATCCCTCAGCTTCTATTAATAGAACCCTACTATTAGATAACTAACTATAATACTTTAATTACTCCTATTCAGTAAGTTAACCTTTAATACTACTAAATAGTATAAAACAGGAATTATATCAACTCCTAACAACAACGCGCAGCAAGCCAACAGTACTAGGAACGTACAACCCATAGCCCCAAGACCCACAAACAACCAACAAGCCCAGATAGCCCCTACAAACACCCAGGAAACAATAAGCCTTTAATAGATATATAATATAATCCTCTAGCTCCAACAGGAAAACGCGCAGCTAACTACCCAACACAGACCCAAGGCCAAATACCCAGAACCTGCTCCATACTCAGGAGAGCCAGGAACCCTTCAAGGATTTCTCACCCACACCCAAGCCTACCTTCATTACTACGCCGCCTCATTTCAAGACGAAACCACAAAGGTTCACTAAGCCGCATCCTTCCTTAGGGGAGATATCCTCACCTAATTCAAACTATTAATAAGGGACTAACTAGATAGACCATATAACTAGTAAGACGAAGAAACTTAGAAAGTATTCGGGAAGTATAGTAAGTTTGAGAAGAAACTTTAGGAAGCCTTTAGAAGCCTAGATGAAGAATAAATCGCTAAACGCAAACTCACTAATCTCACATAGAAAGGATTAGCTAGTAAGTATGCTACTAAGTTCCAGCAGATTTCATCTAAGCTAGACTAGGGAGAAGAAGCCCTAATAGCTAAGTTCTACTAAGGCCTAAAGGAAGAAGTTAAGAATAAGCTTATATAACTTAACCGCCCTAAAGAACTCCACTAATATGTAGATATTGCAGTTAAAATTAATAACTGCCTCTATAAATAACGCCTTAAACGCAAAGGATAGTCCACTTAGAATAATAAAGTAGGATGAAATAATAATAGAAAAAAGGGTAACTTATACTAACCTAGTAATAACCACCACGCTAAACAAACCTCTAACCACAGGTATAACCCTAGGGCCCCTCAGTATACTACTACCTATAGACACTATAGTAGACCTATAGACCTCAGCGCAGCCTATAAAGATAGTAAGTAGAATAATAACTAGAAGAAAGATAAGTAATACTATAACTATAATAAGATGGGATATCTAGTCTATAAATATTAATCCCCTAAGAAAGAACGCTTTTAACTAATACCTAAGAAATAATAAGCAAGCCTCACTATTAAAACCACACCTCATAAATAACTTCATTAGACTACCTGCTATGATGATAAGTGTGGAGCCCACTTAGACCACAAGGAACACGCAGGGTAGTACCCAAAGAACCCTCATCAGTTAGGATATAATACCACCGGTGTCCCCCCAGCACCTATATATACCCTAGCAGTAGGATACTAAACCTACTCAAAGGCAGAGAGGAAAGCTAACAAGCAACTTGACGAAATGTTGCACACACCCTCAAGCGTGGACATTAAAATCAATAATAAAGTCCATATCACTAGACTACAACAAGGACTTCAAGCATATAAGCTATAAGCAAGAATACAACCCGAAGAAGTTATATGGCAACAACAGATTAGGTCACTATAAGCCTATATTAAGTAATAACAGGATGCTAGGGATAACCCTAAGCAAATCCAGCAGATTAATAACAAAACAAAAGACTAAGCAGCAAGAGAACCTACATAGAACTATAAGACATAGCCCTCTTGAGAATGATGAGATAAGCTCTATCACGCCAGAAGAGCCAAACGGAACAAACCATCCGCTATAATAACTAATAAATAGCAGCCAAACCTAGAAGTAGAAAAATAGATTAAATAAATCTCATTTGAAATCGATAACACCTCATCCAAAGGAACTAGATCAGAGCCAGCCAACTACTCAAGGTACCTCCATAAGAAGGAGATCAACCCTCACTAGGATAACTAGGAAATTACCTTTTATAGTATATCCAGACGCAAAAGAAGAAACCTCTCATTCACAACATAGGTTGAAGGAGATTATGCCTATCTCAACCCCATATATAACTAATACTATTATATGTTCTGGGCTTAGTGCCTCACGGACCACTATAATGAACACTGAGCTAATAAGTATAAGTATGACTTCTATCCTCAAAGATATAACACTAGACCTATCACGCAATACTACCTAGAGAATTAACTCCCTATGTGGGACTTAGCCTAAATGATCAACAATAATATGGCATTATTTAAACCACATCATCACTACCCCATGAGATATCTTAATAACCCCTATATAGAATGGGACTAATATATAAACGATAAATGCTGAATCCACTTAGAAGAAAAAGCTAAGGCATAGCGGAGATAACTCCAGCGCCAACAGTCAAAAAACTAGACTCGCCTACTAATAAGGAACAACAACAGGCAAAAACAACAAGGTTCCTATGCAGCGCAATAGCGCAAAAAACTCAATGATATAAGCATGTGCAGGTCTAAATATAACTTAATAGAGAATGGATTACTATAATAATTGATAGCAGAGCCTAAGGAAACTTTATTTCGCCCAGAATAGTGAATAGACGACAGATAACTATTACAACCCGTTATGCAAGGATAACAACCAACCAAACCACCTAGGCAGCAGACAACTAGGACAGGACATTTGTACTATAGGATCACGGGAACACCAGGAATGCCTACAGCACAAAAGAACTATAGTACAAGTCACGTGATAATAAGATAAAGAGTAATTAGTAGAGCGCAGAAGGAAGCGCTTAGTGATTAGTTAGTCTTACTAACTAATCACAATCACTAATATATAGAGGTGATCACCTAATAGCAGGACTAGGGACTATTTGGGACTTATATATAGTATGGACTTGGGACTCCTAAGAACAGGCTTCTATAGCTCTTTAGCAATTAACTTCATGATTACCCCAATAGGTACTCTCAGCTTTATCTTATACTGCGACCCCCTTATGAGGACTATAACTAATTACTATACTCCTGGAACCCTAAGATTTATTTAGCTATATAGTATAATAAGATTATACTATTAATTTAGTATTATCCCTTAGCTTCTATTAGTAGAACCCTACTATTGGATAGCTGACTATAATATTTTAATTGCTCTTATTCAGTAAGTTAACCTTTAATACTACTAAATAGTATAAGATAGGAATTATATTAACTCCTAATAACAACGCGCAGTAAGCTAACGGTGCTGGGAACGCGCGACCCACGGCCCCGAGACCCGCAAACAACTAATAGGCCTAGATAGCCCCTATGAATACCCAGGAAGCAATGAGCCTTTAATAGATGTACGACATGATCCTCCAGCTCCGATAGGAAAACGCGCAGCTAGCTACCTAACACGGACCTAAGGCTAAATACCTAGAACCTGCTCTATACTCAGGAGAGCCAGGAACCCTTCAAGGATTTCTCACCCGCACCCAAGCCTACCTTCATTACTACGCCGCCTCATTTCAAGATAAAACCACAAAGGTTCACTAAGCCGCATCCTTCCTCAGGGGAGATACCCTCGCCTAGTTTAAACTATTAATAAGAGACTAACTAGGCAGACTATATAACTAGTAAGATAAAGAAACTCAGAAAGTATTTAGGAAGTATAGTAAGTTTGAGAAGAAACTTTAGGAAGCCTTTAGAAGCCTGGATAAAGAACGAATTGCTGAACGCAAACTCACTAATCTCACACAAAAGGGATCAGCTAGCAAGTATACCGCTAAGTTCTAACAAATTTTATCTAAGCTAGATTAGGGAGAAGAAGCCCTAATGGCTAAGTTCTACTAAGGCCTAAAGGAAGAAGTTAAGGATAAGCTTGCACGACTTAACCGTCCTGAAGAACTCTACTAATATGTGGATACTATAGTTAAAATTAATAACTACCTCTATAAATAATACCTTGAACGTAAAGGATAGTCTACTTGGAATAATAAAGTAGGATGAAATAATAATAGAAGAAAGGGTAACTAATACCAACCTAGTAATGACCACCGCGCTAAATAAACCTCTAACCACAGGTATAACCCCAGGGCCCCTCAGTATACTACTACCTACAGACACTATAGTGGACCTATGGACCTCAGCGCAGCCCATAAAGACAATAAGCGGAATAACAACTAGAAGAAAGACAAGTAATGCTATAACTATAATAAGACGGGATATCTAGCCTATAAATATCAATCCCCTAAGAAAGAACGCTTTCAACTAGTACCTAAGAAATAATAAGCAAGTCTCACTATTAAAACCACACCTCACGAACAACTTTATTAGACCACCTGCTATGATAATAAGTGTGGAACCCACGCAGACCACAAGGAATATGCAGGATAGTACCCAAAAAACCCTCATAGGTCAGGATATGATACCACTGGTGTCCCCCTAGCGCCTACACGCACCCTAGTAGTAGGATACTAAACCTACTCAAAGATAGAGAGAAAAGCCAATGAGCAACTTGATGAAATGTTATATACACCCTCAGGCGTGGATATTGAAATTGATAATGAAGTCCGCATTACTAGGCTATAACAAGGACTTCAAGCATATAAGCTATAAGTAAGAATGCAACCCAAAGAAGTCATATAGCAACAACAGATTGGGTTACTATAAGCCTATATTGAGAGACGATAGGATGCCAGGAATAACCCTAAGCAAATCTAGCAGATCAATAACGAAACAAAAGACTAAGCAGCAAGAGAACCTACATAGAACCACAAGATATAGCCCTCTCAAGAACAACGAGATAAGCTCCATCACACCAGAAGAGCTAAATAGAATAAACTATCCGCTATAATAACTAATAAATAGCAGCTAAACCTAGAAGTAGAAAAATAGATTGAATAAACCTCATTTGAAATTGATGATACCTCATCTAAAGGAACTAGATCAGAGCTAGCTAACTACTCAAGGTACCTCTATAAGAAGGAAATCAACCCTCACTAGGATGACCAGGAAATTGCCTTTTATGGCGTATCTGGACGCAAAAGAAGAAACCTCTCATTTATAACATAGGTTAAAGGAGATCATGCCCATCTCAACCCTATATATAACTAATACTATTGTGTGTTCTGGGCTTAATGCCTCACGGACCACTATAATAAACATTGAGCTAATAAGTATGAGTATAACTTCTATCCTCAAAGATATAATACTAGACCTATTATATAATACTACCTAGAGAACTAACTCCCTATGTGGGACTTAGCCTAAATAATTAATAATAATATGGTATTATTCAAACTATATCGTCACTACCCCATGAGATATCTTAACGACCCCTATATGGAATGGAACTAATGCATAAACAACAAATGCCAAATCCACTTAGAAGAAAAAGCTAAGGCATGGTGGAGACAACTCCAGCGCTAATAGTCAAAAAACTAGACTCGCCTACTAATAAGGAATAACAACAGGCAAAAACGATAAGGTTCCTATACAGCGCAATAGCGCAAAAAACTCAACGATATGAGTATGTATAAGTCTAAATATAACTTAATAGAAAATGGACTACCGCAATAATTAATAGCGGAGCCTAAGGAAACTTTATTTCGCCCAGAACGGTAAACAAACAATAGATAACCTAGAATAAGAAAGCAGTTAAAGACTACTATAACCTCAATACTATTAAAGGAGAATAAGTCTAGTATAGTGGAGGACGTATTGATATAGAGACCGCGCAACTCCCTTTGCAGATCTATAGCTAGAATAAGCAACTAAACTTCAATATTAAGGAGATAGGAGATAAATATAACGTTATCCTTAGAAGACTATAGTTATATAATAGTAACCCACAGATAGATTAGAGAATAGGCTAACTCCATTAGGACTAGGATTCAGTTACTAAGCAGTAGCTAAAGAAGGGCGCCTTAAATGAACCTCATAAAACGACTGAAGCAAGAAGATTCCTCGCCTACCTATAAATTAAGGATAAGAACGCCAGGATATTATTAGTAATAGATATTAATAGAGAAGATTAATTACTATCTATCCCAGCAGAATACTAGCAGTATAATAAACTATTTGCTAAAGAACTTAATACCGGATTACTAGAATATAGCAGCTATAATTATGAGATCAAGCTGAAGCCTAGAAAAGAACTAATATTTGAAAAAATCTACGGACTTAATTAAGAAGAAATAGAAGCACTTAACGCTTACCTAGAAGAGAACCTCAAGAAAGGATTCATTTAACCCTCAAT
>JAXCEF010000837.1:0-13054 GCA_037178605.1 Colletotrichum euphorbiae | reverse complement strand
TTGAGCCTACTTTTATTATTCCTATCCTTTTGTGGGTAGTGTTGTGTTGTTTGCTATCTTTGTAGTTCCTACTGGGCTCCTGCTCTTCCCACTAGACGTAAAGGACCCCACATAATTAGGAATAGTTTCTAATAGCAAGCTAATAATCTATATAGATATCTATATATTTATAAACCAACTGAAGGATCTCGCTATGATAAGATCTGAGAGTTAGGTATGAGAGGTCTAGATGTAATATCTCTAAGGCTCCGCCCTTGTGTAGTATATATAGATCCTTATATATATTAATTGAGATATTCTGCCTATAGGTTCTATTAAATCTATCTCTTATAAGCTACTAGAATACTTTAAAACTTATTATAGTAATATAATAGCTAAATAAAAGTTATTATTATATAGTCTTTAGGATATATATAATGGGAAGAATATTCTATCCTATATCTAAGTTATAATATATAACGCTAAGGCCTATGGAATATAGGATATATTTAGCTAACTATAAGCTATTTATAAGTCCTTTAATAATATACTTAAAGCAATTATCTCTCTACTATAGATAATAACTACGTTAAAGTCCTTCTTAATATCTATTTAATAATAAGAGTTAGTAATAAAGTTATTAGCTGCAAAATAGTTCTTATATTACTATAGCAACTGAATATATAATAATGCTCTAGGTAAGATAATATTATAAGTCCTTTATAATTAATTTAGTTGAGCTATCCCTATTACCTGGAACTCTTTTACTAACTAACCTTAGAATTCTAATAGTAGATTTAGTTAGAATAAATACTCCTAAGAATAACTAAACCTAAATGTCATACCGCGACCGCCTTAACCTTTTAGTTTCTAACTAGGTTAGTCCCAACCTAACTAATATACTAAGTTCCTAATATTATACTAGTTCAGCAATAAGAACTAAGCTGCGCAAAACAACAGCCTAGCTAAGTAACCTAGAATAGTGCCTAAGAACTATAGCATTAGCTAGAAGCTATTTATACCTATTAAAGCTAATTAAACACAAGCCTACTATAGTAATATAAATAAAACTAAGGGAACGTTATTAATTAATATATCTCCTACGTAACTATTATACTAACTCCTATCTATTACAGATAAATTAAATTACTAATAATAGTTCTTATTATATAATAAATATATCTTTAATCAAGTAGTTCTAGAATAAATTAAGCTAAGCGATAACCTCAACTTCTCTTATAACGATTATAATAAAGATCTATATTTCATAGCAACTAGTTCCCCTAGTTAACTATATTAAACTATATAATATAAGTATTAATTCTATAAGGAATCTTTCCCTAGTAATAACTCACTACACCAATATATGCTCAAAGCCTATAATAAGCTATCTAATAGCATATACTTAGCCTTCTATAGATCATTAGATATTATCAATCTGAACCCTCTGCTGCTATCTAAAGCATAACTAATAATTCTAGTTTATCTTATATCTAGTATTAATACTACTATATAGATTGGAGCTAGGTCTAAGTTCTAGTCTTGGTTCTACCTCTATTTCTAGGTTATACTCAATACTAATAATCTAGCTATATAACTAGATATATATAGTAATACTAGGTATTCCTTATTCCTAGTAATTAAATAAGTCTTATAACAATACTACCCTATATTATATATCCGCACTAGGTCCATCCTATTAATATTTCGTAGTATTAGAACTTAGACGCACTGAACGGACTTATATATTATTATAAATATCTATTTTCGTAGTACCTAGATCTTAACTGGGAAGGAAGCTTTGGCAACTATTAAACGCAAAATATTAGTAGTAGATAACCTATCAGCTAATATGCCCATTAATATAAATTACCTAGGCCCGGAACGCTTCAATATCTACAATAGTAAGAGCTATATAAGTATTAAGTCCTATGGTATTAAGATCCTAATAGCTATATAGCGTAATAAGGAATATTACTAACCTAGAGTAATTACTAAATTAAGAACTAATGCAGCGCCTAAGTTAGCTATATCCGTTCCAGTCTTCCACACTATTAGAGAACTAACGCGTTAAGATCTATTATTCAAACCCACATAGATACAGGTTGCTACATACGCAATATTAATAGATGCCGCCCTCAACTAATTATCATCCGCAATAACTCTAACGTTCCTCAAGTTATTAACAAGAACTAGTCTATTAGATATCTAGTATCTATCAATCTATTCGCTCAGGTATAGATAGTTAATTAGACCAACGCTTTGCCTGCATCTAATATAGCATTAAAGAAACCCTTCGTTGCAGAATAACATATCATAGAACTAACGCTTATTAAGGACAAACAGATTATAATTCATCACACTAGCATTAAGATCTATAAGTAACTAGGTAATAATTACATTACAGCTCTATTAGATAAGTAGAAATGCGGTTTTTAATAGTACTAGTTTTACTAATATCCCAGAAGACTAGCAGATAAAAATCTACTTTAAACATAACTAGTATAACTATATCCCCAAAGAATATAAAATCTACTCTATTGCTTCTGTAGAGAAGGGCGTTGTGGATCACACGATTAAGAAACTGGATGTGAAATTATACTAGACGCTCACTCAGGTTCTATTTACATTCCCTATCTTCATTATCTAGAGAGAATAGGCAGCTAAGTTAGTTAGAAACTTTAAACCCATCGAGAAAACCAATATCATTAAGCCCAATAAAACCATATTAACTAACCCCAAGCGCAAGGGTTATATAGTCATTAATATCTATCTATTAAACAATATAGCACTAACTAACGCGTATCTAATGCAGACCTAGGAAGATATTGTGGCTATATACTAATACTACTTACATCTTAGCCTTCAATACTATAGCATTCTACTACTAATAGTAAATTCACCTGTTATTGCAATAGGCATTCATAATTATAACCTATTACAGGTAGTATATATTCTAATATCTTATTATAGGCTTCAAAGTTTCTAATGCATATATATAATGCTATATAGACTTCATTCTTAATGATATAACTAGAGATTCCTACTATAACGATATAATATTAGTAGCTAATAATCTAGAGAAGCATCTAAAGGACCTCAATAAGGCGTTCGCAGTTTTAGATATAGCCAATATATCATTAGGACTAAATAAGTTATATAATATGTTCCTATTAGTAATAGTTCTAGGTAAGATAGTTAACGCCTTTAAGTTTTCTACGCTAGGAGAATAACTAGCTGCTATTGCTGCTATTACCTTCCCACGCACGCTCAAGTTATTAGAATACTTTCTCAGATTAGGAACCTCGCTGCGCTATTACATTCCACAATATATATTAATTGCAGAGCTATTAGAAGAATGTAAGACCTTATTGCTATATAACCATTGCTAGCGTGAGGTAGATAGCACCCCAAAACCTGGGAAGATATTAAAACTAGCCTATAAGTCTTAGTCCGCCGCCATTAATATCCTGCTCCTAACTGCTAAGGAGATCAACACTTTTTAGCAGTTAAAAAAGGCCCTCATATTACTAATAGTCTTTATATAAGTTTTGCTAAAATTGCAATTATATATTAAGTTCAATGTATTATTAGATAGTATTAGCGTCTAGATATTATATATTAAAGATTTAGTCACATTTAATTTAGCTAAATATTCTCTTTATAACGCTACTAAGCCTATTGCTTTTATCTTATAGATATTAAGTAATACTAAGAAGTGATATTAGTTTATAGAGTTAGAGGTAGCTGGCTGTATTTAGACTATTAGTAAGACTAAGCAGTAGATCTATATAAGTTAGTAGTAACCCGCTATTATATATACTGACTATAAGGCTATTATAGATATCTAATAGCAGTAGGTTAATAATATTACTAACTTAATAGCCCGCGTAACTATAAATAAGAAGCTTATTCATACTATAGAGTATATTTCCTTATTTAATCTGAGAGTTATTTATAAGCCTAGTAAGAATCACCTTATACCCGATGCGCTTAGCAGGTTACTAGCTAAGAATCACATTAGCCTTAACGCACCTAGAGCCTTGGATAAATTACCTAATAACTAACTAACTAATATTATATTATCAATAAATCAAATACTTTCTATTAAGAACCGAATTAATAACTTATTAGCTATAAATAGCAATTAGGTCTAACTACCTTATATTGCAGTATTTAACTAACTACCTTTAGAACTACAGGAGGGAGCAGTAATCCCTCTTAAGCTAGATATATTATAACCTATAGCCGCTATCATTAGTATATCGCCTAACTTCAACGCAAGCTAATAAAAAGTTACTATTCTAACCCGATCTAGAACTATATCTCTTAAGTTATCTATTAGAATATAACTATAGGTTCTAACGCTATAGAACTAACTTTCGGCATTTATAATAGCATTATTTAGATATTACCTATAGATAGCTAAACACTAAGTCCTACATTCCACAGAGCTTTTTCACTAATAATTTCAACTTAATATATAACAATAATCACTTCAGCTATAGAATTATCTAAGCTTTTATATCCCTATTATATCTATAATAGCATAAAAGAGTTCAAGCATTACCTCAAATACTATCTAAGTTATAGTATCTTTAAGATCTAAAGACATAAAGCGTATAATAGCCTATAGCTAATTCTACTGCTACTATACCTATACTATATAATCTCAATTAACTTCATCCTAGTATTACTACTATTACAACCCAATTAATTTAACTACATAATAATATTAGTCAATAAGCCCAGCAAGGAAACCCTATTATTACCTAGCTATATAACTAATAACGCTACTATATAGAGGCAATAGTTAGTAACTAACCTAATAATATCTAACTGGGGATTTCCTAAGATTATTCTCTTAGATAGAGACCTAAAGTTTCTATTAGCAATATAGCGCGCAATCTAGAAATCTCTCAGCATAATACTACTATTTATAACTACTTATTATCTAAACACCGACAGATAGACCAAGAGAACTATTCAGACTATTAAATTCGCACTACGCTATTACATCTATATAATAACTAGTCCTAAGGATTAGCTAATAGCACTACCTAGATTATAATTTAAGATTAACTACACAAACGCTATATCTACTAGAACCTTACTAATAGAGGCTATAAAAAGATTCATACCTAAAAATATACTACTAATTGCTAGGAACTATTATACTAAGCTAATTAAATCCCTAACTATAAGACTAGTTATTTATAATACTATTACAATTATATCTATTATAATAAAATATTACTTTAACTAATAATATCTCATAAAGGTCTATAATATTAATAATAAAGTCTACTTTCAACTTCATAAGAGTTATAACATTCCTAAAGCTGCTATTTTAGGCCTATAATATAGATAATATTACGCAAGCTTATTCCACATTATTAACTACATGGGATATTCAGCCTATAAACTAAACTTCCTAATATTATAGAAGGTTTATAATATTATCTCTATAGATTATTTAGACCTAGCTAACTACATTAACCTATATAGTTACTAACTTCTGCTAATCCCTCCTATTAGCTCTAAGGATTAGAGTATTATACCTAAGAAGATTATAACCAAATAAATAACTAGATTAAGCAAGCAATACCTTATATACTATACTAAATTATTTACAAACTTTAATAAATAGATATTAAGCAAAAAGTTATAGGATCTTAATAGTGCTTTATAATTAGTAACTAATTAGTAGCGTGATATTTAGTAACGCCGCCACAACTATAAAAGTAAGCCTATATGAGGATATAGAAATAAAAACTAGGTAAATATAGAATAGATAATAGATATTAAACTAAACCTCAGATATATATATATTAGTAGTGAGGGCACCGCTATTTTAGAGGGGGGCAGACTATTATACCTGCCTATATATATAGGTATAAGCACCCCTATTATATAAGCAGCCGATATATAAATACATCCGCCCATCAGGCATCCCATAGCTAGCAATACATCGCATTACACACACACTTAGGATACCCCTCATAGTAATCTTATATTAGGCTTAGAGGGTGCATATAGGCGATAATAGTCACGTGGACCTTAGAGTTTGCATATGCTTATCTGTCTTATCTCAGTGCGCGCTTGAGAGACTAAGCGGCCTGGAGAGGGGGGCAATTATAAGAGACTAGTTCTAGCGACCGGCCCGTATAAGTGTATATGTGGTGCATACCGGCATGAAGTGCGCGGAATAGCGGATCATTTGCGCATAGCGTAATTAGTTATTATATCGCTATACCATACTACCTGAGCGTTACTATATTAAGTAGCTTATTAAGCTAGCTAGTATTATATAAAACCTATAGGATATAAAGCATTTAAGTAATATCCTAATTGAGGCTATCTAGCACGACTATATTATAAAGATATACCTAGCTAAAGCTATAAACTACTAGGTTATATTTATATTAAGACTATAATATAGCAGGCGTTATTCTATTATACTTCTATAAAATAAAGCAAAGGAAAGAATTACTTAATAGTAGATATTAGCTAGTCTATAGTAATAAAATTCTCTAAGCCTAAGCCTAAGCTCTTATTTTATTATATATATTATAGGCGCTTTATTTTAGCTCCTATTATAAGGTAACTATAGGTTAAGGCTTATAAAGAGTGAAGGAACTTAATAAGGTTTAGGATCTAAAACAAAACAAAATCTAGAAGTTAAACTACTAGATATTAGTATCTTTTTGATATATTTAAAGTAGTACTAAGGGAGTAATAAGATATTCAGTAAAAGGATAGTAAATAGTAAAGCCAGGTAGCAAATAGATTAGCTATCTTGTTTTCTCTTAGCTTTCTTCTTAGTTAGCACTCTGATCCCCCTATAAATAGGGGCTATCCTCCTTCCTATCCTCCTAGCTATTTTTTATCCTTCTTCCCATTCTTTATCCTTCTTCCCATCCTTCACATATCCTTCTTTTATCTTCTTTTTCAATAGATATCTTCCTTCACACACGCGCGCTATAATTATATCTATATCTATCTTTTATTCTATTTTATTCTAAGGGTATTATATCACTTCAATAAAGTATATTATCTGATTCCGCAATATCCCAGGGAGATCTCACTACCTAGGGGCCTCTAACTAGGAGTCCCTTAGCTCTGTATGAGTCTCCCTCATTCTAAGGACTATTTGGTAGTAAGTCGCCCTTGCTAGCGTAGTACCAAGGGCGCATGACTCTATTTAGGGGTTGTTTTGTGTTAGTTTTAGTAGCTGTTCTTAGCTGCCTGCTTATATGCATCCTCTGCGTTGTTCTAATAGGAATAATATGGTAATAAATAGTAATAAAAGATAGGTATTAGTATTAAAGGAGTAGAAGTCTTATTTCCTATATCCTATTCTAATAGTCTTATTTATAGGCAGTAGACGCTATATAATAATAATAGTATGCTATATAGTTATAACTATATATTACTATATAGTAATAGATTATAATAGAGAATAATATAGGGTTAATAGTTAGTTTAATACCTATAACTATATAGAAAGTAGCTTAATTTAGTAACAGGTTTATTAATTTATTACTCCTAATAGTAAAAGTAGTTTTAGTAATAAAGATAATAAACTTATAAGAGAAAGAGAAATTAGAGGGTTTTATTTAGTTCTAGTTATTTTACTTAGGTTTGATCTTATTATTATTATTACCTTTAAAGTAGAGGAAAAAGGTAATAAAGTTATAGTAATATTCTATAAGTTCTTAATATATTTATCTTAAAGTTAGTATATACCTTAGCTCCCTTATCTTTAGTATGCTCCTATAACTAGTATTTAGGCTTATAATAAATCTAGTTTCTTTAGTTCTTTTAGTAAAAAAATGATTTATAGTAAAACCATTCCATTTACCTAGTTTTAGTATTATTTACTACCACTATTCTTATAAAAACTACCTTAGCTACTACTTTAGAAGTATTAATTAGTATATATATAGTACTATATTTAGTAATATAGCTATACTATGTTTATATACCTTATTTATAGTAAATTAGGTAAAGCTTGAATTTATATAGATATTATACAAATAGCTAAATAAAGGGAATTATATAGATTTTAGAGGTTTAAAGAATAGTAATATAGTATAAACTAATACTCTTAAACTCCTTAGCAGGCGCTTTAAATCTTATAATAAAGTAGGCTTGCAAAGGGCTGGACCTAAGTATATGCAATAAGAGATAGCGTAATACTATTTATTTGAAGCTAAAGAGGAAAAGAGAGAGTTTTCTGCTTTAGTAAGGTTATACTAGGTTTGTAGATAGCTACTAGGTGGGCCCTAAAGGTGGTAAATCTGAGTAGAAGCCTAAATAATTCTAACTAAGTATAGCCTATAATATTATTCCCTCTCCTAGCTGGGGGCTCTTTAGGCGTAGGCTGGGTTGCTATTATTAGTTATAATTAGCTTATACCTCTTTTTATACTTACTTACTACTTTAGTCTCTATAACAGCCTCTATTAGCTCCTAGGTAGGCTCTATATACTCTTCCTATTTAACTAATACTTTACGCCGCAGCCCCATCCCTATTAGAGCTAGGCAGCAAACATATTAGCTAGTCTTGTTTTCTTTTTGCTTTCTTCTTTCCTTAGTTAGCACTCTAATTAAGAAGGACCTTATATAAATTGAGGTCTAATTAGGATACTTAGGAAATAGAGAGCTACGCCTGCACATATATATACTAGAATTATATCTATAAATAACTTCTCTATTTTTATCTTACTATTTACTTTAGTCCTTTCTAATTAGATAGCTAGCTACCTTAAGCTTATTTATAGGGTATTATATCACTTCAATAAGATATATTACCTAATTTCACAGTACCCCAGGGAGATCTCACCTCCTAGGGGATTCCTAATTAGGAGTTCCTTAGCTCTATATAAGTTTCTCTCTCTCTAAGGACTATCTAGTAGTAAGTTACTCTTACTAATATAATACTAAGGGCGCATAACTCTATTTAGGGGTTGTTTTTTATATTAGTTTTAGTAGCTATTCTTAGCTGCCTACTTACATATATCCTCTATATTATTCTAATAGTGCCTTATAGGTAAATTAAATACCTAATCTCCTTATTACTAAGTAAGGTAGCGTCTTACTATTGGTTTCACACGGGGTGGGTGATAGTACGCGCGCGTAGCCCTAATACGTATTATTTGTATTGAAGCTATTCTGAAGTATAAATATATATATATGAGTCTAAGATATAAACTAGCTACGTGGGCAGTAATTTTATGCTATATTGGGCCTGCGAATATGGTCACGTGACTTACACACATACATACAATATCATATCTCGCAGACCGCCTATCCTGCTGCTCTATAGGTTATAAAGTTATTACAACACTAGCAGTCTTTTCTTTTATAGCCAGGCGCGCCATAACTTACTATAATACAAAAACGAAGTTATTTACAAATCCTAAAATGATATAAATTAAATCCTTCTCAAGGCCTTCCTCTATACCTTTATCGCTAGCCTTAATAGCTATCATAAGCCTCAAAGGCCTCCCTCTATACCTCTATCGCCACCTCTGTTATTATCTTGGATAGCATAGCCATCACTCTTTATAGTAAGAGCGATATTATTACCCTTATATCTCTTCTCTTATCTTATTACCTATCCCTCTATTTAAATCATCGCTATATTATCATTAATAAATCGCTTGAGGGATAGATTTAGGTTCCCTTTAGTAAAGGTATCAGCTAGGTTATTATCTCTATTAATCTACCTTACCTAATGTATCTCTCGTCGCCCATATAACTAATAAAGTACTATTATATTAATTATGAGGCGTTCGTCCTTTATAATGCCGAGCTTTATAAAGCACTTATATAGTGAATATAAGTTAGTATAAATAATAGTAGGGATAGTAGGCTTTTTTAAGTATATAGGAATCTTTTGCAGTATAGTAGTAATACCATAGGCTAAATCTGCGCTAACTAATATACTATAGACCTCAGAAGCTAGAATACTTCATATAACCCTTTTGCACTTTATTAAGCTAAAGTAGATAATATTACTAGTTACTATAAAGGTATTATTAGCTATAGCGTCATTAATAATAACCACAATAAATCCAATCTACAAAAGTAGGTTAGCATTACTAGCAAAAGACCTATCTATAAATATAAAGAGTTTCGCTATAGCTAGGTTAATAGGCACAAAAGTCAGGCCTTAATTGAGGTTCTCCTTTTACTATTTAAGGCAATACTTGAGGGCTTTTTTATCCTCTATAGTGGGATCTCAATTGGTAGATATCCCCTAGGATATCTAGATCTATAATATAGGAGCTTAATATGCTTATAACTATATATTTATAGTATAGCTATAAGAGTTTCTTATTAGGCCTAGGGCTCTTATAGCTTACTATTTATAACTAAACCTTATTACTTACTTAGTACCTCTCTATGGGGGACCTATACTTATTTATATTTTCCTTACTCTATTATTAAGCTACTATTATACTAGCTTAGATAAAACCCACTATATTCCTAAGCGTACTTACTAAGAGAGTAGCTACTATTTACTCTATAATATATATATTAGGTTTCTCCTCTATAAATAGTATGGGGTTAGTATATTATTTATACTCTAGGAAAGATAGAAAGAGTTTAATTAAGCTACTAACTCTATTCCTAAGCGCTAATTAGGTAGCGGGGAGTAGCTATCTCTAGTTATCCTAAGCCTATATCCTAAATGCCCACAAGATAGCCTGGATCTCCTGGTTCTATCTCTCTATCCCTCTATTAGTTTGTAGGTACTATACTATACTTAGTAGCTAGGTTATTTCTATAAGGCAGCAGAATTTAGCCTAGAAGTAGCTTATCTAGTTAGTCCCCTAGTTACTAATAATACCATATAAGAACCTATAGAAGTAGAAGTAATAAGTTAAAAAAACATTTAGTATAAGCTTCTACCTCTATAATCTCTATCTCTTTAAGTACTATAAACTTATTAAGCTAGTTTACTATTACTTTTAAGTAGTAACTACTAGTATCCTTTATAGGTAGTAGGTCTATAATAAAATCTATAGAGGGGTTAGAATACAGCTAGTTAGGCACTAGTAGGGACTTAAGGAACTCTTTCTTTACTTACCTCTAGATATATATTCCTCTATAAATATCGCTGCTCTATATAAGCCTTTATATAGTTTGGAACTAACTTAGCTAGTAGAACTATTAGCTTACTATCTTAAGTATACTATTATAACCTAGGTAAGTAGTTATATATAAGTTATAGCTCTACTAGATAATCTTAATATAAAGCGCTCCTAAGGGGTTATTATTACTCTCCCCACTAGGCACCTATAGCCTCCCCTAAAAGGTTAGCCTCCTGAGGTTATGATTACTATATTTGTTAAGCTAAACTTTTACTCTAATATCTAGTAGGAAGCTATATAGCTATTAGGTAACTATATTATAAGTAGCTCTATAAGTAGTATTATTCTTTATTATCTTCTGCTATAGTACCTATAGCTCTAGGTCTCTAGTAAAAACTACTATATCTAGGATATCTAGGTAGCCTATTAGCGCCTAGTTCCTCCTCACTAGGGAGCTAACTATAGGGTCTCCTTAGAGTTATATATAGTTAGGTATTAGTTATAGGACCCTTCCCTACTTCTACTTATTATCCTACCTCTAGGGGGCATCCTGCTCCTACTAAGAGAGGGTATTAGGGGCTACCGCCTCCCTACTAGGGCGACACTTAATATAGAAGTTATATTAGAATAACTCCTCTGCCTACCTACTCTAATATTCTATAAGGCATCACTCTTTTATAAAGTATTTAAGCTACTAGTAGTCTATTAGTATCTTAAAGGTAGGGATATTATATAGCTCTACTCTCTATATATAGAGATAAAATAGTACTATTAGTAGCTCCTTATTATATATAAAGTAGTTATATTCTGTTAGTAATAGCT
The DNA here is from genome assembly GCA_037178605.1 of Colletotrichum euphorbiae. Classification (NCBI taxonomy): domain Eukaryota; kingdom Fungi; phylum Ascomycota; class Sordariomycetes; order Glomerellales; family Glomerellaceae; genus Colletotrichum; species Colletotrichum euphorbiae. The sequence goes on along the minus strand of JAXCEF010000837.1, from coordinate 1,149 downwards.
TCCTTAAGTAAAATTCTACTAGGCGCTAGGTGCCCTCTAAGTTAGCTTAAGAGAGCACTCCTCTAAGGGCAAACCTAGAGCAGTTAGTCTCTACTACTATTATATCCTCTAGGTTAAACTAGCAGAGAACTAATTAAGTGCTAAATAGCCTCTTAAGCTACTTAAATACCTTATCTTAGTTCTTTCTCTAGTAAAATACTATATCTTTCTTAGTAAGCTATATTAGCAGCTTAATAATCTCCCTATAACTAGTCATAAATATACTATAGTAATTAGTGAACCCTAGGAAGCTCTAGACCCCTTTAGTTGAGGTGGGGTTTAGCTACTTAGTAATTACCTGGAGCTTCTTAGGATTATAAGAGATGCTCTTTCCTGCTATTATAATAAACTCTATATACTTAACCTTTTTAATTAAGAACTTATACTTTATAGGATTGAGGTTAAGTTTAGCTACTACTAGCCTCTAGAGAACCTCCTAGATCTTCTTCTTATAGTCCTCCTTTATTCTATTTAAGTAGATTAATATATTATCTATATGGGCTATAACAAAATTATTTAAAAAGTCTTATAGCATACTATTAATGTATTATAAAAAGCTAGTAGGGGTGCTAGTTAGGCTAAAGTAGTATACTACTTACTTAAATAAGCTATATTAGGTATAGAATACTATTCTCTCCTAGTGCCCCTCTATGATCTATAGCTTGTAGAAGGTAGCTACTATATCTAACTTTATATACTATTTAGTTATACTAATATAGTATAATATCTTAGAGATTAATAATAGGGGGTATTAATCCTTTTTAGTAATTATATTTAGAGCCCTATAGTTAATATAGAAGTAAATACCTCTACTTAGCTTCCTTATAAAAAGTACTAGGGCTCTAGCTAGTAAGCTACTAGCTCAAATAAACCCCTTATCTAGGAGGTTCTATAGGGTATTCTTAAGTAGTAGTAGTTCCTCTTATAATATACTATAAAGGGGTCCCTAGGGGAGTAGTAGTTCCCTCCTATCTAAAGTAGAGATAAAGCTAATCTAGTAGTCTGCTCTAGGCTAACTGGGGGGAAGTAGGTGGGCCTTATCTAGGTTAAATAAGCTAGGAAACTCCTCTAGGATCTAGGCTAGTACCTTATATTATTAATTCTCTTTTC
>JAXCEF010000836.1:0-13309 GCA_037178605.1 Colletotrichum euphorbiae | reverse complement strand
CTATTATTATTATTATTAAATAGGCCAAAAAGATATAGTCCAAAGAGATAGCCAAAAGAGAGCTCAAAAAGAGCCTTTTTGCGCGTCTTAAAACAAATAAACCCAATAGGGCAAAACGAGGGGGGGGGGGGGGGCCAGTTATAGCTAAATAGCTTAAAAGAGGGCTCAAACGAAGCCTTTTGAGCGTGGCAAAACAAACAAATCAAATAAATCCAATATAAGGCCGAAATAACTTGTTTTTACGCGATCGGTCGGGGCTCACCGCAGTTTCAGAAGGTGTATTTATAGCAGCAAATTAGCGTAGCTGCTGCGTTTTTCAACGTGATATTAATATAGCTACTAAGATAGCAGCAAAATAGCCAAAACAGCGGGCAGGTAGCAACATCAAAAATCTCTCTTTACAGGCTCGGGGCTCACCGCTTGTTATTATATCTAGAGGGTTTGAATTAGTCGATTTTATAGCGAAGAAGAGAGTGAAAAAGAGGGTGAAGGAGGGAGGGTTTTTGAGGTAGGTAGTAGAGGTAGTAAAGGTGGGAAGGTTGACGAAGTGGTGGGTAGCGCTAAAAGAGGTCGAAATACGCCAAAAAGGGTTCAAAAATACGTCAAATCGACGCAGTTATTAAAAAAGATCGTATTATTTTAGTATTTTGGCAGAGGAGTTATTTGTAGAGGTTTTTCAATAGTTTTAAAGATAGCTAAGGGTGCCAAAAGAGGGCAAAAGAAGGTAACTACCTGAGGAGGGCAAAAGAGGGTTTAAAAGATAACTTTACTAGCGCAACGAGGTTATCGCGGGAGGGGACCGCAGGACTCTTCAAACGGTAGGGGATCAGAAACTTCGCCCACAACGTTAACGAGAACTTCAGATATCGCTTCAAGACAAGAGGCTACAACAACAAATAGAACTCAAGATCATCAAGTCTTAAAGGGATTTCTACTAAAAAAAAGGTACTAAAAAACAACAGCTTGCGGGATAAGCCGCAGCTATCATCAAAACGGTGGGGGATCAGAAACTTCGCCCATAACGCTAACAATAACTTCAAACGATATTTCAAAACGAGAAGCTACAACAACAAGCAAAGCTCAGGATTATCAAGTTTTAAACTATTAGCACGGTATCCAAAACAAGAGGCTATAACAATAAGTCTCAGAAGACTCAGGATCATCAGGTTTTAGATATCATCTCTTCAGTAGTCTATTTAACCTTACTGATCTGCAGTTATTTCGCAGTATTTAAGTAGTATAACAGTAAAGTTAACTACTAATTAGTATTAATCTCACAAAGACTAGTACCAGAGGGTAGGGGATAAAACAGAACTCAAAAACAGGGTAATAATATTAATAGTAATTAAGGAAAGAAGGTATCTAGAAGGGTAGCCAGCAAAAGGAGGAACGATATAGTAGACTAACGAGGTGGGTCACATGACTAAGGTCACGTGACTACCACGTCAGGTAACTGAGGTCACATAACTACTATAGTCGACGTTCCTGCCCGCTAGGCCACAGGCCCAACAGTTAGGTCGGGTCCGGATGGGCGAATATCCCAACAGTTCCTATTTACTGTTATTTATTAAACGTCTTGTTACCCCCTTAGTACTGCTATAGGCATACTAAGAAGACGCTAATACTAGGCGCGCTAGGCTTATTATAGGCGCGCTATGAAAAGAGTTTCGCATATAAATAAGAAAAAAGAGCATATAAGTTAGATTTATATAACACACGATTATATATACGAATTTACTACTCTATTTAATACCTGCCCCTCTACTCAATACTTTAACATAGATACCTTTAATACTACCTTTTTACTCCCCCCCACTCTTACCCCACAATATATATAATCGTACCTATTATTACACTAAGTAATACTAATAATTATATTTATAATAATCTAGTCTATAGATTTAATAATAGTATTAGAGTTAGATCTATTTTATTAGGGAAAAACTTAAAGGAATAAGTTTCTTAATAGTTAGGTCTTATATATAATTACTCTATAGCTTTTATTTATTATTATTCTTAGTATATAGTTTAATATATTAAAACGTATTAGGGTTAATTTTACTTATTATTATTAGGAGGCTTAGTCCTTGGATCTATTAAGAAATAACCATAGAGAATAAAGTATTAGTTGAATTTACTACAGTAATAGCCTTAGATTTAATTAATAGATTACGTAAAATGTAATAGTAGACAGAGATAGATATATTAATATTAATCTAAAGAATTAATTAAAAGTAGATTAGATTTGTGAGTATCTTCTGCTATCTTATTATAGCTTTAATAGCATTTAATTTAATTTAGACTATGAATTATTAGATAATAGGGTTAAAATAATAGATACTTATATATTAATATTATGATTGCTCTTATCAAGTCCTTCTCTTTATATATAGAGATATCTCCTCCTTATAGGTGAGGGGTATTCTAAAATAGCATATATATTATAGATAACGGAATTTCCCACTTCTCCGACAGAAACTCCCAAAGAGTCAAGTAGAATATCTTCCACAGCAACACTTAGTCTTTTCTATTCTTCTAGACAAAGCGAAGGGAGTTTCGAGTGCTAAGATTATGTAAAGCTAAAAACGTGATCTGTGAACTGAGATTGATCTCTTAAGATAGTCTGTGCTTATGACCTACGACTGCGCAGGGTGAATCGTGACGCGCCTAAATCTCCTTCATCTCAACTACCTGGTCTCCCTGTATCATCGGGAACATATTCAAAGATGCGTTGCTTCGGGAAAACCCCCCCTCAACTTCAGGGCCCCCAATGTACTTATCCCCGAACGCCACAAAACCATCATCGCGCCGACAGTAATTCTCAATAACTGTTGCAATGGGCTTATGAGGAAATGGAACCATAATGCCCTGGCCATGATCTTTTCCGTCCAAATACATCAACTCCAACTCCTCTCTACCGCTCCATTCATACCGCTTCCATACTTCTATATCATCATGCGTCCAGTGAACGTCGCCTGTATACACGTAACTAGCAACGGGCTTTGGTGTGGTAACACAATCTTCCCCTCCGAGGATGACAGTACTGCGCATCCCCGGTTGGATGCCATTGCCGAAGATTGCAATCTCGTTCGAGGATCCAGATGCGTAGTAGCCAGTTTCCGCACAGCGCTGACGAGGAGTGAGCATCTCTCGCCACATCAGAGACTCTCGCCAGCAGAATCTCCGTGCGAGCGTATATGCTGTACCGGCATCCGTCGCGCTCGCCCACCATATCTCCCATTCGTTCCCGTGGCCGGTTCGTCCGCGTATCGATGGCTTCGGCTCTCTTCTGGTGAAATTGTACGCCACGTCTGGAAGATGAAGTAACACGGAGACTGGATCTATCAAGACGCATGCCGCAACTCGGGGCGCAAAATCGGCTCGTTGCAGCAATTGCGGCATGATCAATGTCCCATAACTGTTACCGATAAGAACGAAGTCGTCCCAGACACCTCTCTCACCAGCTCCAGGGGCTGGCTGCGTAGCACGCTGCTGCACCACGCACTTGGCAATCATCTCTGCCAATTGGGGCGTAGATTGCAAAGGGTATGTCGTAACGCGGGTGGCTATTGGCAACATCTCAACAGCCAGAATTCCGACATCCTTAGGAATCGTTCGAAGCCAAAACATGTAGGGAACCAAGCCAATGCCAAGGCCGTGGATGAATACTATCGGGCGATGCGTCTTAGACTTGTGTGGACGATACCAATATGACATCCCTTCAGCTGCGGAACGCTTGAAAGGGAGAAGGTTGATGAAGCGAGGCGGAAACACCTTGAAAAAGTACGAAAAGGGTTGTCTATAGTAACGATAGCCTTGGGTTAAAAGATAGAAGGCCATCAGGTTGTCAAGGGCACCAATGACCTGTGTTACAGCTGTTAGCCATGGAATAGTATTCGGGGCATTTGGAGATTACTCTCCTAAATCCATAATCAAAAATAGAACACTTCACTTACCAGATAGTAAAAGAGGCTGCGATGTCTTATGATCACCGGATCGAACGTCAGCCTCAACGCCTCGGCATTGCCTCGACCTGGCTTCAGTTTTATTCCAAATCTCTCCTCGGCATCGTCGACGTATCTTTCCAATTCGTCATCAATGTCTTTGGCAGGGCGCTCTGATGTGCCATCGCGTTCGAAGAGGCCCCAGAGAAGCCAGTCCTTGAGGTTCTCCCGGCGTATGTCTTCCAAGTGTGCGTTGAGCATCCACATCCTCAGAAAAGACTCCCCATCTGGAATCAAGCTCAAGGCCTTGTAGTAAAGTTGAGCACGCTGCGACCGGCTCAGAGGCGGGGGCTGGTATGGCTTGAAGGACTGAAGGTACCATCTGTAAGGCAAAAAGAAGAAAAGGTAAAATAGTATCTCAATGGCACCGACGACTTCGATAACGATGGAGAACGGATGCGCAATAGCCGACACCCCCCCAAGCGCAAAGATAACGTAGAAATAAGTAAAGCATAACAGGCCCAAGTCCTTCATAAGGACAATGAGGATGCGAACGGCGATGTACTGTGGCCATGTCTTCTGAACAATCATTGTGGATTTGTGTTTATCTGGTTTCTCGTCCTTCTGAATTCGTGTGCGGTTGGGTGTCTATCGAAGTTCGGTTGTGCCTTTGTGTATCGCAACATAGCAGTTCTAGGCCAGGCGAGCCGTACACTGTTGTGTCTCTTGCATCGCTTGGATGCGATGAAAGCGGGGGTAGTTGGGTTCGGGGCTCAACGACTCAAATGCACTTTGACAACACGTCACAACCGCTACCCCATCAACACTGCCTGGTTGCAAGAATCCGGCCGAAATTCTGGTGACGTATAATGCAGGCAAAGGAGTCAGACGCGGCGGGGAGGGAAACTCGAGAGAAATCGGCGCTTCCGGACCCAGGAGTTAGTGGTGAGCGGAGAAGGGGTCCTTAACTTGCCATCGGGGTGGAGTCTGAACGGCTGTCACTCTGTGGCATTTTGCATGACGATGCCGGCCACGGCAGTTTCACATGGACTGCCGCACAACGGATGAGCTGCTGACAGCTTTCCGGGCCCTTCGCCCAGCGTTGCGTGATTGTCAACGTGGCTTCGGTAACTCGCTAGAAGAGGCCGATTTTGGGGTATCTTTCCCGGTCGACTTGAAAGTAAAACAATTTTTAGTTCAGTCGACAAAACGGGTAATCGAAGAGTTGGCTCTAATAGAGGACAATGTTCGGTCCAAACCGACCATGTCGGACCTTGCTGGCTTGGGGTGGTGTCGACAGGCCCTGCATGGCCAAGTCAAGAGGTTGTCTAGCAGACGAGGAGCCCACGTATGGGTGGAAACGTCCCAACTTCGCATGTGTCGATATCATCGTTCATGTAGCATCATGTCCGGCCGTGGGACATCCCTGCGTTGCCGCGGTCAGAGCAACGAAAGTGCGCGGCGACCGCATTGACAGCAGCTCGCAAGATAAGACGCCGTGTTCGTTCACCGAATTCGTGTTATGGACTGCTTCTCCACTCGAAAATGAATTATTTACTACTTAGCCCCCTTCTTGAACCGCGCCGAAGCTTACACATTATAGATGCGGGTAATGCATGTAGAGACGATTCTGAAGTGAACAAAGCCCCAATTGTCCATAAATTCATTCGATAGCCTTGCAGATATTTGAACGTTGTTGGTTTAGAAACTTTTGTGTTGCCGTTTACACGGAGCTAGAGTTCGCTCCAGAGTTTGCTTCCAGAAGGAATTCCTTATATCGCACAAGACTCAGCCAATGGTCGGTGCTTCAGCATGTGAAGAGACTGAGCGGTTTCCGTCATTTCGGCTACGTCAGAGGAAGCGTTAACTTTGTACCAAGGACGATTCACAACTCAAAAAAGGTCTGATGAGCCCCAAGAGCAATCACAAGAAGGTTCTGTAAAATTATGCAGGTAGTCAATCAATAATTTTGTGAATAATTATATCCCCATAGAATAGAAATTGCGATACAGCTCTGCGCGAACCCGAGATACGGAACCCTAGTAACTCAGGCGATGGGGCACTTGATGTTTCTGTCGAGATTTCTTAAATTAGCTTGGAACTTTCGATGAGCTCGTCTTGCGTTACTTACGCGCTGTCAGCACCACTAATTCCCGCGGGCTTCTTGCCGTTGACAGTGCACTTGGCATACACGTCCTTGACGATGGGAACTGAAGTTGTTCCGCAGTCAAGGCGCCAGGTTTTGCCACTCTTGCCGGCAACATCAGAGCTGTGACCAACGCTCACATATTGGTTGGAGATTCCGTCGCCGTTGAAGTAGCTGATAATGGTCAGTTTCTTTGTACGAGTCCTCGCGCACTGTGTTTAACATTTCGAGAACGATGGAATGCGATCATGAAAAATATTTACGAACCATCCATAGATGATTTGGCGACTTTCCACGACCGGAACAGCCTGGGCATGCGCCAGTAGAAGCGAAGCGACAATGGTAGTGAAGGAACGCATTTCGAAAATGTTAGATAAAAAGGACAGAATAGAGACTCAGATGGCTTCTAACTTGGTTGAAGCAAATGGGTGTGATTAGATGTAGTTGCAGCTACTGAAGACACGACGTGGGCGGAATCGTCCCGGGGCGTCTTATACATGGGAACGGCACTCAGCCCGTTCGCATCTTCACTGGTCTCTCGCGCAAAACTTTGAGCCATACGAGCCCGCAGTGGAGAAAAGGAGTTACAGTGGTCCCTCACAGATTGCTGCAGTTCATTACCGAATAATCCGTTTGCAAAAATAGCTCGCACGGCAGCGGTTCATCCAGTCCCAACGTTTATTCACGTTTCATAGTGTTCTCTCGGCCACCTGCAGTGGAGAAGTCAAGAAGTATAATTGAGTGCCAATATTATTTTGGGGGACGTACCCTTGTCAGCCAAGATCCATCTGCGTGATCGCATCCCGTGGGAGGTGATCCTGCAGTGATTGCAAACCAGTTGCTACGCCCGTCGCCAGCAGAGGAAATGCAATGTTGAGAAAGGTTTGGAACCTTCTCCTGAAATCTACAAGACCAGTTCGCACAACATACTTGCGGCAATGCTACAGGCGGAAACTGGATTCAAGCCTAACATCCATGTTGGAACCTCGGTAGGATCATGAGTCAGTGAAAAAGCTTAAGGACTGCTGGCAGTTTGCTCTCCTTAAACAAACAAACGCATGAGACCGAAAAGCTTCAGGGCAACTCCATGAAATTGACAATGACGCGTTTGGAAACTTATTTGGTCAAGTGCGAGCATGTTCTAGGGCCTTCGACGTTGTTTGGTCATTTACGATGCTCACTTGACTGTGCCCAAACATGACTTGATGAGAAGCAAACAGAAGACGAATATCTCAAGAAGACTCTGCAAGACGATAGGTCCTGAGCCCAGATCTATGGTTCAGGGAACGCCACAGAACATGGACAGCCGGGACGAAGTATGAGGAGCAGCAGTCGATGGCCGGAATGGACAGACGAACATTCCGGCCGCGATGGTTCGGCGAGAATTTGGAATAAGCGAGACACATCATAAGCCAAGAGACTTTAGGGAAGGACGTTGTACGCTCGAGAGACGAATGAGTGGCATACGCAGGTCAATGCAATTTGGCTGAGGAAATCTTGAAGGTCTGAAGCGAATTTCACGAAATTGCCTGATCAAGCAAGTGGGGCCGTAGCCCCCGAAACCGAGGGGCCGGAAACGCCGCTTTCTCCCGCCGACCTGTCCGCGAAAAGAATCGGATTTCTCTTGGGCCGAGACGATCCGTTCTTCAAAAATCTCGGTCTACACTCAAAACCTCCTGAGCTCTCAATGAACTGCTCAAAAACTTCCCTCCTACACACTTTTCACTGCGACCCGCTATTAGCGGGCTGCAGCGCACCACACCACAACCCTAACACCACTAAAAGTTCAATTATCAACGCCCTCACACGCCCGTCGCGATGGCCTCACAGCCGCGCGCGGGCGCCGCAGCCGCCCATCCTGGGCCTAAATCGTCAATTCAGCACTCTCCCCTTCCCCCTCCCCCTTCTGAGCTATCGCATCTACACCCTCAGCTGCATGCCGCAACAGATATATCGCCCCCCAAAAGCTCTAAAGGGACAGAGCGCCTAACTATAGCTATAGGTATATATAAGCTATTCCAGCCCTTTAATACCTACTGCTAAGCTTATAAAATAGTATAGCCCACCTCAACTAGCTAGTAAAAACTAATAGAGGACCTCTATAGAAGGCGCTTAGTAGCGTTATATAGAACTTTATCTCCTATATCTAGTAATTGCTCTCCCCTAATAGCAGTAGTAATAGCAACGCGCCCTTGAAATCCCCTCTCTAAGCTTAAAATAATAATACTGCAGCCTCTTCTAAGTTAACCCCCGCCCTCTAGAACGCGCCAACTAGCCTAGCCTAATCACGCAGCGTCCAGAAGCTCCGCATGCTAATAAAACCTGCCGCAGATTACTACCTGCTCCTATAGGCTCTAGAAATCTTAGCCTAAGCCCGCGCCGCCCCCCCTACACTCTCCACACTAGGGTTATAAAGGCCCTAAGTCTTCCGCTATCTAATATTATATATATCACTCACACTACCTCTAGCTATATAGTTATCCTATAATTAGCCTCTATAAAGAAGGCGCTTCTTAAATACGCTGAGGAAATCTGTGAGGCTATAGGCGCCTAATCCCTCAATCTCCCCTAGAAATAGTATAAATACATTATTAATTAGGTCCCTATAGAAATCCCTAAGTATCTTAAGGACCCCATAATTACTATCTCAGAAGAGATAGTCTATATAGATATCTTAGAAGTTATAGGACTTCGCCTAATATATACCTACCCCACTTAGAAGGGTTTTAACTCCTCTACTTAAACCTAATTCTGGATTATTATCCTACTCTACCTCTATAAGAGTAAGAGCTAGTATCTTTTCTAGGAATTCGTATTCGCCCGCCTACTACTTAAGAAGAAATAGGCGCCCACGCTTTATTCTAATAGGTATTAAAGTTATTATATTAGCTATTTCTATACTAGAACCCGCTACTATAGCTAGTATAGCTAGATAGACTACACTAGAATTAAAGCTATCTTAGCTTATTTAAATATCCTAAAGTACCCTAACTACTATAGCGCCTTTCTAGTAGCCTATAATAACTATACTACTTAACCTATACTAAGAGATAGTATATAGGTAGCGCTTTTAAAATAATAGCTCTAGAAAGTTTAGCGGGTAGCTTATAGCGCGTCATTAGCTCCTAGGCCTAATAGCTCCGCATAAGGCCTACTTTTAGCCCCCCCTACTTCGCTAGCCCAGCCCCAAATAGCCTATTTAATAATTATTACCTATATAGTAACTCCACTAGACTATAATTTAGATATAATAGTATCTATCTTTATAGAAGGTAACCCCTTTATCTCTAACTTATCCTTAGAGGACTTAGAACCTAAAAGCCTTAAGCTAGTACTACTAAACGCCCCTCTAACCCCTCGCTCGCGCCAGAAGCAAGCCGCTACAGTCAAGGCTAGCAGCAATATTCGCGCCGCTACGCGCCGCAAGGACGCTAAGTGAGATACTTTCTAAGAGTATCTACTAAAAGTAGGTCCTATTAAGTAAGGCGTTTCTAAGCTCAAGAAGCCCTTAATGCTGCAGATTATAGCCCCCCGCCCCCCCCCATAGCTCCTCCCGCAGCGCAGCTACCTATACTAAAGAACCTAGATACTATAATATCTCATAGTAAATCCCTCCCTTTAAAGATAATAGCTCGCTATAAGTAAGCCTAGGGACCCCATATTAGGGGCCTATATATAGTATAGTATAATATTAGGCGCGGGAACCCTATAATATATATATTATTATAGAGCTATACTAAAAATTATATTAATATAATCCTAGTATAAGAACTATATGCAGATAAATATAAAGGGCAACTCTTCCTTATAAATCACTCCTTCTATAAGGCCTTCTGCCCTATTAATACCTAGAAGCACCAAAACTCAAATACTATTCCTAGAGCAATTATATATATAAGGAAGAGCTTAGGGGCGGTTTAGACCCAGCCCTTTAATATACACAGCCTCATTCAGATACAGATTCAAGGCGCTACTATCCTAAACGTCTAGAAGCCTAGCATAGCAAATAACAACACTACAACCTATATCCTTTAATACCCTATTCCACTAAACTTCTTTACTAGAGGCAATTAGAACGCTATATACCCTTTATAGGCCCCTAGTATAAGAGTTACTAATAGCAGCTTAAAAATAAAGACCTAAGTAAATTAGAATAAACTCTCTCTTCTAAATAAGCTAGAGGTACTAATATATAACGCTAGCTATACTATTAACCTGTCCTAGTCTAATATTCCACTAGCTTCAGCAGCTATAGATCCTTCTTCCCACCCTAGAGCTAACTATAAACCTATTTTAGCTTATCTCCCTATTCTTCTAGCTTCTAAACCAGGCCCTCTCGCCTAGGCATAAGTACTAAATAAAGAGCTAGAGCGATTCACTACTCTCTATAAATAGAACCTACCTTTTATAGTCCCACCTAATATATTACTAGCAGCTCATAATATAGCTACTAACTTAATCCTCTCTTACCTCTCTCAGGCTATAGAGGCTATAACCTGCCTGCTATAACGCGCCTTAAGCCTAGTAATCTCCCTATAGTAAATAACTAAATATTAAAGTATAAAAAATATACTCTATAAGGCATAGAAAGCCTGCGCCCTAGGCTATAGTTAGCGCCCTAATAACCTATTCCCCCTCTATGAGAATGAAAAATTTGCTATAACTAAACTCCAGCAGGCTATTCAAACCTAGAAGAAGGCCTAATAAAATAATAAGATAGAGGAAGCAGTAAATACCCTTAACTTATACCGCATTATATAGTAGCGCTAAAATAAGCCCAAATTCCACCTACTACCTCTCAAAGTTAATAATAAGGCTATTAAGGCCCTAGTAGCAAAAGCCACAGCTTTTAGAAAGGCTCTTCTAGAGTGCTTTTCTACTATAGATAATATATAGGACCCAGATAGTATTCCCATCCCTCCCCGCCCTAATATCCCATAGGATATAACTATTATACTCGCCTAAGCTACTGCTTTAATGCTTACTATAAGTACTACGCCTGGGGTTAATAGTATATCTATTTGCTTGCTTTAGACTGCTTAGCCTGCTATTACTAAACCTATATAGGCTCTCTTTTAGGCCTATTTAACTACTAGCTATTACCTAGTAGCCTTCAAAAAGGCAGAAGTAGTCTTTATTCTAAAGGTGGGGAAACCCCCTACTAAAGTTACTTTATACTATTCTATATCTTTACTCTCCTGCCTTAAGAAGAGCCTTAAGCGCCTATTCGCCTAGCGCACTACCTATATAGCGCTCTAAGCTTAGGTTATTAGCGCCTAATACTTTAGGGCCCTCCCTAGGCGTAGCGCAGTTAACTTCACTACCTATATTACCTATAAAATCGAGGCTGCCCTTAAGGCTAGTTTAGTTACCTCCTTTACTACTCTTAATGCTAAGAGCGCCTTTAATACTATCCTCTATAACTACTTCCTAATTATGCTATAAAAGTAGGAATAGTTAAAACCCTTTATTAGGTATATAAGGGGCTTTATAACTAGGCGCCAGGCCTAAATTCAAATAGAAGGTATTATCTTAGAGTCCTTTCCCCTCTACTATAGCCTGCTCTAGGGCTCTCCCGCCTCCCCTATTCTATACTTACTATATCTTATAGAACTTCTTTTATAGAACCTAGACGCCTGTTTTGTATATACTAATGATATCTGTTGGGATATTCGCCCATCCGGACCCGACCCAAGTGTCGGGCCCGTGGCCCAGCGGGCAGGAACGTCAACCATGGTAGTCATGTGACCTCAGTTACCTGACGTGGTAGTCACGTGACCTCAGTCACCTGACGTGGTAGTCACGTGACCTCAGTCACGTGACCCACCTCGTCAGTCTACTATATCATTCCTCTTTTCGCTGGCCACCCTTCTAGATACCTTCTTTCAACAAGACATCATGACCACACTTTAAATACTACGTTTATCCCCCCCTACCTTCTGGATCTAGTCTTTGTGAGACCAACACTAATCAGTGGTTAACTTTACTGTTACACCACTCAACTACTGTAACTGCAGATTAGCAAGGTTAAAATGAAATAACTGAAGAGATATTATATCGATCGATTCGACTGGGCCCTCTATCAAAAGAGTAGCGAAAATCTATAGATTTATTTAAGTAGCCGATAGTTTAGCCTCCGCTCTGTTTGACCCTCGTTGGATGGAGCGCTATTTAGAGCTTTAGAGCACCCCCATATCCTATTATTAAATATTATGCTAATAGAGATTTAGTTTAGAAGCTGACGGTTCGGCCTCCGCTTCTGTTTTTAATATCTCTGAAGTTATTATTAACTATGGGCGAAGTTTTAGATCCCCCACCGTTTTGATAATAGCTGCGGCCTATCCCGCATCGCTATTTAGCACCTTTAACTCTTCGCAATAACCTCATTGCGCTGGCAAAGTTATCGCCTATTTTTAAACCCTCTTTTGCCTTCTTTAGGCAGTTACTTTCTTTTGCCCTCTTTTGGCACTCTTAAAAACTACCCACAAACAACTCCTCCGCCAAAACGCTAAAACGCCAAAATAACATAATCTTTTTCGACTAACTGCGTTGATTTGGTGTATTTCGACTTATCTGGCGTATTTCGACCTTTTTTGCCCTCTTTTAGCGCTACCTACCACTCCACTAACCTTCCCACCTTCACCACCTCTACCACCCACCTCAAAAACCTCCCTTCTTCACCCTCTTTTTCACCCTCTTTTTTGCTACTAAAAATCAACTACTTCAAACCCTCTAGATATAATAACAGCAGTGAGCCCTAACCGCCCGCAAAGAAGGACTTCTGATGTTGCTACCCGCCCGCTATTTCAGCTAATTTGCCCGCTATTTCGGCAACCACATTAATATTGCGGCAGCTACGCTAATATGCCGCTATAAACGCGCTTTCTGAAACTGCGGTGAGCCCCGACCGCCCGCGTAAAATAAGTTATTTCAGCCTTATATCGGATTTATTTGATTTGTTTGTTTTGCCACGCTTAAAAGGCCTTATTTGAGCCCTCTTTTAAGCTATTTAACTATAACTAACCCCCCCCCCCTTGTTTTGCCCTATTGGGTTTGTTTGTTTTAACACGCGCAAAAGGCTCTTTTGAGCCCTCTTTTGGCTATCTCTTTGGACTATATCTTTTTGGCCTATTTGACAACAACAACAATAGCCCCCCCCCCCCCCCCCCCTTCAAATACCCTCTCTGCTATCCACCCCTTCAAACTTCTTCCTATCTAC
>JAXCEF010000835.1:0-13393 GCA_037178605.1 Colletotrichum euphorbiae | reverse complement strand
CTATACTAATTTACTATTGAGGTTTTTTATTCTATATTTACTTTACTTCTATTAGATAGAGGTAAGGGAGGAGGAGTTAATTATTCTTTCTATTTAAACTTTATTAACTTACTTATATTAGGTATTTAGCTTATTTATAGATATAAAACTTCACCTTTAACTCCTCTAGCCCTCTCTATCTTTTTCTTTTCTATTATATTTACTATACTATATCATAATATATTATAAGCCCCCCCTCCTCACTAAAACTACTCGACTTTTAACTATAGTCTTCTAAACCTCTTCCTTTAATTAATTTAATTATACCTTAGTATATTAGGCCTGCGAATCAGTTATTCCTGCCGCTCCTATAGTCTAAACATAGTATTTCACAATGGGGAAGGTTATCTTTTATAATGACGAGAGACTAGATGCTAGCGTTTAGTAGCTTTGGACCTCAAACCTTCCTTTGCTCGATATTAGACAGTTAACCCATCCTGCGCCTACTACACCTAATAGAAGCTGATTTTGGACTTAAGTAGACATGATTAGAGATATCCTAGGCGTTAGGTCGGGTGGAACTATAAGATATTAGCTACTAATAATTTATTACGGCGTACCCCTACCTCCCAGAGAGTTAATTATTAGCTAGATATATTCTTCTAACCTCATAATAAGACGCATGCTTATTAAGTACTAGCCAAGCACTTTAAAAGCACTATATGAGTGGGTGCTTCCTTTTGAAATATAGTATGTTGCGGCTAGAATATTTAATGCTATTGGTGCTTTAGAGGGCGAGGCTCTAATGCGGCCTGATAATATTACTATAGTTATTTGCTATACCGTTAGATAAGTTGAATATAGTTAGCTATTTCAATATTATGTGATTGGAGGCATAGAGGAAGATTTTAATAATAGAGACTTTTGAGATAGTGTGGAGGCGGAATTAAAGTCAGATATAGTAGATATCCTTTTTATCTACCTAGCTACTGCTACTAGGAGGGTAGTAATCTTTTTAGGTCTGCTAATTAACTTATGAGATAGAAGGAGCTAGTTTTATAATAATTAGTAGTTAAGGGGAGGAGCAGAGGATAGGTTGTAGTTAATAGTCTTTATTATAATAAGCCTTTTATAAAGCTAAGGAGCTAATATTTCTAAAGTCTTTATATAATAACTACGCCTCATACCTACTATATATATAGACCCTCCACTATAGATATTAGGTTTATATCTTATTAACTAGGTTAGGACATTCTCACAGACTAGGATTTTAGTACTAACAAAAGGACTACTAATAGCGAGAAAGATTAACTAGGTTAACTAATTATTAGCTACTTTTACTAATAAAAAGCTAACCTCTGGATACTAGATATTAATTAAAGTAGATAAGCTTAATTAAGATATAGCTTATAAACTTAAGGATAGCATCCTCAAAGAAAAGGGCCTAGAAATATAATTAAAGTGGGAAAAGAAGTATAATTATTACTTTGAAGATTAAAATCCCCCTGCAACCAATAATATAGATATTGACTCTCCTAGCCCTAGTATAGGAGATTTATAGACCTAATAACTAAATAACGCTGTAGAAACTGAAGAAGTGAGGCTATTAATAGAGTTTGATACTATTTGGAATGCTGAGATAAGAGATGTAATTAAGTAGTTTTTAAGGATAAATAAGTAATATAACTAATCGACTTAACATAATATATTAGTATGCTTAGGTCTATAAAACTATTATTATCACCTTATCTTACGCCCTTCCCTTATAATTAAGTTTATTATAACTACTGTAATAATGTGGCTAACTTTAAGTATACTAGACCTAGACCTAACCCCATACTAAATAAAGATAACCCTATTCCTGTAGTACCCTGGTATATTAGAGGTAATAAAGAGTCTGCAAATTATCTAGTAGTATAATATAGAAAAGGGTTATAAATTACTATAGTAGATTATGCTAACTATTTATCTAATATCTATAATATATAAGGAACCTTAATCTTAGAATGAAATATAGATAGTTATGATCTTATAGGGTTGCTGCATATAGTAATTAGAGGCTTCCCTTATGAGCATTATATCTCTCCTCATAGTATACCCTAGGTACTAGGTGAAACCCCTAATAAGACCTTAGTGGAAGCTATGGACCTAGATCTGAAAAATGAGATCTACGATGCGACTGTGGTTATTTTATTCCTGAATTACGGCAATACGTATTAGGCGTTGATTGTGGTAGACTAAGTATGGGGCTGCAGCTACTACTAGGATTTAATATAGGACTTATAAAGTAACTAGAGGTTTATAGATACTATAAATAACCTTAAAGAGTAGTATAAGGTATTAGGAGCCCCTAATTAGTTGCTATAAATCTTATTAACTAGCTAGTATATTATTTACTCTATATAATAATGAGATAGGTTTATATATGGACTTTAATGCGTTGAGTGGGCTTGGGCGTTTATCTAGGAAGGTTTCTTATTGCCTCAGTATAGTTAAATAGTCTAGAGTGATCCCACTACTTTCCTAGAGTTTAATATCCTATTAGTCGATTAGTATATCTCTACTATTACTTTGGAGTTTTGCAATATACCTATTGAAAGTGGGTTAGTACTAAGAGATATTAATATCTCCTAGGAAGACTTTAAGAAATCACTATTCTTCCCTCAGCTTTATATTATATCTAGCCCTATAGATAGTTAGCCTCCTATTAGTAGTAATAATAATATTATCTTCTCTCTAACTTAGGACCCCCCTTCTAGTTATTATAGTTTGCCCCCATCTGCGCCTACGCTAGGGCTTATATCTATATTACTACAGTTGCTAAATTCGCTATTATCTGAAATATCTAATGGAGAGCTTGATCGTCTTGGACGCTAAATTAAAGACTAATATCTGTAGAGCCCCAACCCTATCCCAAGACCTATAAGGCCTTCTAAGACTTTATTAGTAGACCTACTAAGTTATCCTAATTAACTTAAAGCCTTAGATAAATATAACTGCAATTATGAGGACTATATATAATAATAAGTAGATTAGTAGGAATAGATTAAATAGAATACGCCTAAGGGGGCGTATTACTATAACTTCTTATACCCACATTAATAGGGAGGATGGTTTTAGTTATATTAGGAGTTAGAATAGAATAAGGCATATAAGGAGGAGCTAGAGAAGGAGAGGCAGTTATTAAGGTATAAACCGAGGTAGAAGGTAAAAGCTAATAATAGCCCCGTTTTATAGTAAGACCGCCTACTACGAAGGAGATAGTGAAATAAGTCTACTAATGGGGCTCTATATAGTAGTATTTCTTTTATTTCTTTTGTTTTTAATTAGTTGTTGAGACTCCCTATAGGGGTCCTTTAGCGAGTCTCGAGGGGACGATTGGGATGGGATAAGATGGCTTGGCTATTTAGTTAGCAGGCCTGCTATCAATGGGGTCCAAAACGGAAGACTGCGATGCGGGGAGGGAACATCAACACATCATTACCATTATTATCCATAGTCTTTTTCGGCCTTAAGGGGGCTTATACCTTAATAATCCTATACACAATTACCTGCAATATCTCTTCTATTTTAAGCCTAATTCTTCCGATTCTTTCTAATTAGATCTGCGAATCGCTACGCGCATCTTTTGAGCCTACTTTTATTATTCCTATCCGTTCGTGGGTAGTGTTATATTGTTTGCTATCTTTGCAGTCCCCACCGGGCTCCTGCTCTTCCCAATAGCAGTGTTTAGCCTTACCAGCTACTATTTATTCTTTCTGCTATTTTTGTCGCTAAACTTAAATAACTCTAGTAAATAACGTATTTTTAGTTATTATACTACAGCTATTTTTTAGATTTCCTTTATATTATAATTTATAATTAGTTACTAATTATTATATAACTATTTACGAGTATATATCTAGTAATTATTAATTTTTATTACCCCATAACCCTAAGTATAAAAGGGTCTCTTCTTTTTAAGGTCTCTAACCTAGTAAAGTTTTATTCTATTTATGAATATTTAACTGGCTGCCTCTCTTCTCTTAGCGCCTTCTCTATAACTTATTGCTATATTATAGAGTCTACTACTTTTCCCTTCTTATTTTTACCTACTTCCTCCTTTTTACTCCCTAACCTTCTGCCGCTTAATTACTATAATATCTTATATTACTTATATAGATATAGTACTTATGAAATACTTATATAAGCTTAAGAATCTCTTAAGTAACCTTATTAGTAATACTAATAGTAGCTACTCTTAGTTCAGATACCTAACTAAAATATATCTTAATATTATTAACCTTTACTATATATACAGCAAGCACGCGCAGAAGTATATTTATTACAACTATAATAAGAAGAAGTGCTATACTATAAGTTACTAATTAGTTACTATTTATTTATTATATCCTAATTACTTAATAGGTTCCTTAGGAGCTTTAGGGTACTACCTAAATAACCTAGGGTATATTCTACTAGTTCTAGATCTAGGAGAGTGAGGGCATATTAACCCCTCTCTATTATGTTTATATCCTCTAGGCGCTTACTAATTATTTAGCAGCATAGAAGAAAATCAGCAAGCTCATTTATAATCCCACTACTAGTAGTAGCTTATAGAATATAGAGTAGTTATAGCTCTAGGAGCTTGCCTCTATCTATAAGCATTTTGCTCTTAATATCCTAATCTATATATACTACTATTTACCCTCCTCATACTAATTATTCCCTACTAATAAGCTACTTAGGTTAGAACTCTCTATAATAGCGCTTATATTCTTTAGTAACTAAATGCTACTTAGGTACCCTATATTTATAATAATACCCCTACTATATATCTTATTCATAAGATTAACTAACTAGTTACTAACCCATTAATAGTTCTAGTCCTAATGCTTACTTATAAGCGTAATATTAACTTTTTCTCTGTTTTTAGTAATAAGCTTTAGGGCTGCCTCACTATATTTTTATTAAATAATGTCCCCTCCTGCTATATTGCTATTACTAGCGCTTATTCTGTCTCTTATGCCTCCTACCTTCGTACTTCCACTAAGAAACGTAGGCAGCCGGGCAGCAATAAGTTAGTAGATAAGAATAGAAGTAGTAAGAAGGCTAAGAGCGCTATTACTATCTCTAATAGCTCTTCTAGTAATAAGTTAAGTAGTAGTTAGCCTGCTAATAGTAGTAATAAAGCAGCTACTACTAGTAGTAGTAGCGTAAGTGGTGCTAGTAGTAGCTAGGGAGGTAATAATAATAGCTTACTAAGTAGTAGTTATAGTAGTTATAGTTCTTATATTTCCTATAGTCCTTATACCTCTTATGCTCCTTATAGTAGTTATGCCCCTTATAGTAGTTATAGTAATAGTTAAATAACTATATAGGTAGTTAGTTCTTTTTCTTTTTCTTATAGAATAATACCCTTTTAGCTTCTCGCTGCTATATTAGTAATACTTCTCTACTAATTAAATTATTTTTATATTATATTTCGCTTCTTATTACTATATCCTTTTGCCTAACTATTAGTAATATATTACTATAACCTAGCTAATTATCTTACTTCCTATAGGCTCTCTTTACTTATCTATTAAACTTATAAATAGCCTCCTACATATTTGCTAAGTTTTCTATAAGCTCCTATGTATTATACTCTATAGGCTACTCTGCCTATTTCATAAGGTACTGCGCCTTATTGCTAGACCCTTGCTGCGCAATTATCTCCTCTACCTCCTACTCCTCTAGCTTATCCTCAAGCTCTAAATATATTAATAAGCCTTTGCTATTACTTTAGCGATTATCTTATAGCTCTAGTAGGGTAATAAAGAAAATATTATATATTCTATAATACTGTCGCGTGGCGTGGGCCTTTTGCACTGCTCTTTAGCACTGCCAAAGGGGTATATAAACCCGCACCTTGTTCGCGTTCATATCCTGATCAATATAAGCACTTTTGCTTCCTTATATCCACCCTCTACTATTGTAATAGTTATAAGCCCAGCTCTTTCGCCTCAAAAAACCCCTCTGCTGCTCCTGAGCATTATGGATATGAGTATTAGTTCTTAAAGCCCTCTTTAGTGCTCCCTTTGGTGCTGGGCTTCTTGAATCCCCCCTTCAGCGCTCCCTTTTTGAGCGCTGGGCTCTACAAGCCCCCTTCGGCGCTCCCTCTTTAGAGCGCTGCCCCTAGGCGCGCTCTCACGACGTTTATCACCTCCCACATTATAAGGCGCGCCGCCCCTTCTTCTACTACCTACAACGCCCCTTCTAGCCTTTTGCACCTCAACGCTTCTTAACTGCAATTTGAGGCCTATCTCAACGCCTTCACGCCGCCTCTCGTGGCCCGCGTGACTTTAGCGATTCAACTTATACGCTTTGAGGGCTTTAGAGCCCTATTAAAGTCTACTTAGAAGGAGCTTAGCGTTATAGTTTACGCCTACAGCGCTAGGTAACTAGGGGACACATTATATATAGCCTATCTAGTGCACCCACGCGTAGGGGAGGAGGAGGGTATAGGTCCTAGCCCAGTATAATAGGTCTCCAGCCTTAGAGTTAGTCTTACTGCTACTTTACATAAGCAGCCTTCCAGCCTATTATATATATCCAGGCTAGCTACTATAGCGGAGTGCTGATTACACCCTCGCGCGTAGGTAGCTAGGGCTATAGAGAAGTCCTCTAGATGCTAGCAGCCCAGAACAGCTTTATAGGACCAGCGGAATTACACTTATGCTAGGTAGAGGAAGCTCTGCAGCCCAGGTAGGCGCTAGAACTACTTTTAAACCGCTATAGTATAGTAAGTATATATATCTCTAGCAGGCCGCTAGCAATACTAAGCAGTATATTCCAGCTAGAAGGCGTAATACTAACTAGCTAGTCGCTTTAGCACATATAGAAGGATTACGCCCCTCTTCAGGTAGGCTAGCAGCTTTAAAGCTATTCAGCAGCTACTTAGGGGTGCAGAGGTTTATTTATTTCATTCTTTAGCCGCCCCTCTTTAAGCCGCTTGGCAGCCGCTTGGGGGTGGGGAGGTCCAGCTTCAGCTTCAGCCCTTCAGCCGCCCCTCTTCAAGCTGCTTGGCAGCCGCCCGGGGGTGGGGAGGTCCGGCTTCAGCTTCAGCCCTTTCAGCCGCCCCTCTTTGAGCCGCTTTTTAGCGCTCGGGGGTGCGGACCCTTTTCGGCCCTTATGGCCGCTTGGAAGCCCTTTGGGCACCTTTAATGCGCAACGAGCGCATCTCTTTTGTATAGATATATAGAGGAAGAGCCGCACAGCAGTCTCCTGCGGTGCGGCTGGGGGTGTGTCGCGTGGCGTGGGCCTTTTGCACTGCTCTTTAGCACTGCCAAAGGGGTATATAAACCCGCACCTTATCCGCGTCCATATCCTTACTAATACAAGCACTTTTGCTTCCTCATATCCACGCTCTGCTATTGTGACAAATACTATTTAAGTAAGTAGACTCTATATACTTATTTACTAACTAGCTCTATAATAGTAACTTACATAAACCTAGGCGCTAGCGCTTATTCTTAAACCTAAAGTTCTTTATTAATAGCCTGATAACCTATCCCTAATAGTATGTCTTCTCCTAATGCCGCACGTTATAGTACTTAGCTTAAGCCTCTATGGCTTGTTGCTAGTGCTCCTAGGCCCTTTGCTAAAGGGTCGCAAGGTATTTAATATACTTACGCACGCCTTATACTATAACCTTATTTACTAGGAGCATATATTCTACACAACGCGCGTAATACTTATATAGGGCCTCTATTAGCAAATAGTTAATAGTGCTATAGCAACTATTATTATATACAAACTTAGCCTCTAGTACTTACACTACTTATTCTAATAGCAAGTTACTAGTATATACCTGTAGGTATTTCTCTAGTATCTAATGCATCTACTTAGTCTGCCCATTAGTCTGAGGATAATACGCTATAGAAAGGCGATGCTTTATTGCCCTTATATATATAAACTCTTCCTAGAAAAAGCTAGTAAGGAGTTTATTCCAGTCACTAATAATACCCTCTAGAGTGCTAAAATAATATTTAACTTACTTATAAATAATCTGCACTAACTTAGCAGCTATTATCTACTTTATTATTAGAATAAATATAGCAAACTTAATTATCTAGTAAATAATAATAAGAATTATATTATACTCCCTACTTATATACTAATAGCTTAATAGTAACCTAATAATAAAGTTTAAGCTAATCTCCTAAAATAGATATACTGGGAAGAGTAATAGCTCTAACTTCCTGTGGCTTATGCCTTAGAACCTTAATCCCTTAGTATATCTAGTAGCTTATAATATAGCTATAAATATCTATAGCTAAATTTAGCTAATAGAACTTCCTTAAGATTAGGTTAGTAATCTTTTAGGCACCTATATAGCCCGCCCTATTGTTATTATAGTGTTAGCGAAGGATCTTAAGTCTAAGTAATTCCTCCTATAGTATTTCTAACCTCCCCTTATAAAATAAGGTTCTGCAGTTATTGATTATATAACCCCTATAATTACTGGCTAGCTACTAAACTCTCTCTACTTACGTCTAGTAATATAAGTTATTAGCCTATAGTCTGCAGACAAGATCTTCTATCTACTTAGAGAGTTATTGGCCTTATACTATTTCGCCTATTATAAGCTCCCTTATGATATTGCGTGGGATATACTATTGCGCTATAGTAACCCTAGCTCTAGATAAGTCCTTTTAGTTAGCAACCTCTTGCTAAGTATTCTTTATAATAGCTCTTGCGCTTTAGCGTTAGGTTATTATAGCTGCGATAGTTATAGTATTATTAGCGCGCTATAGAGTATAGTGCTGACTAGAGACTAAGGCGTCTCTACCCTAGGAGCTGTCCCTCTGGATGGGGCTATATATAGTAGCTCTTATAGCGTTAATAAATGCTTTAGAGGTTATAGTATAGCTTTCTAGTCCTGAAATACTTTCCCAAAGGTCTGCTAGGAGGTCTATAATAAGTCCTAGCTTCTTTACTAATATTAAGAGTATATTATTATATTTCACCTCCCCCTCTATATAATCTAGCCTCCTAAATAGACTATCCGCTAGATTAGTTACCCCAGACCTATGCTCTAGGTTAAAGTTAAATACTAAGAGCTTATATACCTATCTAGCGAGCCTTCCCCAAAGGTCCCGCGCTAAGGCGCTAATAACGCCCTTAAGTGCCTAGTAATCTATTAGGACTATAAACTTCTTTAATATACCCTATAGGTAATAAG
This sequence comes from Colletotrichum euphorbiae, assembly GCA_037178605.1. Classification (NCBI taxonomy): domain Eukaryota; kingdom Fungi; phylum Ascomycota; class Sordariomycetes; order Glomerellales; family Glomerellaceae; genus Colletotrichum; species Colletotrichum euphorbiae. The sequence continues at coordinate 4,209 of JAXCEF010000835.1, read as the reverse complement.
CCTAATAATTAAGGCTTTCTATAATAATAAGGAGTTCTTATTATCCCGCGCCCTATCTCTGCTTAGTATTACTAAGTTTCTATAAGTAGTAGGCAACTAGTTACTACTAGCTATTAATATACTATAATAGAATACTAGAAATAGCTTTAATAGAGGCATCTATCTTAAGTCTTATCTCTTAGATAGGATCCTAATATTAGAGAATAGTTATAGAGTAGAAGGTAGCTTATAGCTACTTAAACGCCTTTTACGCCTCTTCTAGCTAAATAAATTTACTAGTCTTCGTATTATTCTTACTGCCCTTTAGTAGGGAGGTTATTAGAATTACTATGCCTAAATAGCCTGTAATAAACTTATAGTAGAAGTTATAAAATCCTAAGAAGACTTAAATCTCCCTATATATCTTTAGCAGCTTCTACTTAGCAATAGCTCGGACATAAGACTCTTCTATAGATATACCCTCTAGTATAATAATATACCCTACGAACTCCACCTACTACTAGTAGAAACTATATTTACTTAGCTTAGTATAGAGCTCCTATTAATAAAGCTTATGGAGTACCTAGCGAAGGTCTTCTATATACTATTCCCTTAATAATAAATAGACTATAATATTATCTATATATATAATATAGTAGGTATCTAGAAGCTTAGTAAGTGCGTAGTAAATATATGCCTAAAAGGTAGCTAGGGTATTTATAAGTCTAAATAATATAACTATATACTTAAAGTAGCTATATTATATCCTAAAGGCTATCTTCTACTAATTAGATAGCTTAATATGGATATAGTAGTAGGTATCCCTAATATTAATCTTTAAGATCTACTTCACTCCCCAAAGCCTATCTAATAGCTTGCTAATAAGCAGTAAGGAATATTAGTTCTTAATTATAATCCTATTAAGGCCCCTATAGTTTATATAAAGGCGTAGGGTCCTATCCTTCTTTAGAATAAATAGTATTAGGGCTCCCGCTTCACTTATTAAAGCCTTGATCCTCCCTGCCGCCTAATTATTAGTGAGGTATTAGTAAAGCTCTTTAAGTTACCTCTTATTTAATAAGTAGAGCAGACTATATAGGGGTTTCTTCTCCTCAACCAGATTAATAGAGTACTTTACGCCCTCTAGGAATAGAAACTCTTTTACTACCTACTTATTAAACGTTATGCCTTTGCTTTCTAATTTAGGTAGCAGTACTCTATCTGCATCTAGGGAGTCCTCCTCGCCTAGGGCCTCTATAGCTAGCTTATAGGGGGATATATTCCCTAAGATATATAATATATAGGCCCTCTAGCTATTTTTAATAACCTCTTATATAAATACTAATAGCTCTGTAATACTAATCCGCTTATATTCCTATATATTTATCTAGGTACTAATTATAATACCTTCTCAGCCTATAGACTATTTTAATAGGAGGAGGTCTCTAGCTCCCTCTAGTTAGCAAGCCTCAGCAAATAGTTACCTGATTTTCCTTAGCTTCCCCCTTAAGTCTATTAGAAAGAAGATTAGCTAGTATATTTCTAGAGATATTACTACAGATAATCTATTAAATCCTTCTAAAATAGGGGCTATAGCCTCTACAGGTTTCAGCTAGAGGGATTGCACTAATTAACTACTAATAATATTAACCTAAGAATAGGAGTTTATATCTATAATAACTTTCTATTTAGCAAGCTTTTGGAGGATAAGCGCCCATCCCTTTATAGTATCTCTTATTAGGAGAACTTCTAGTCTAGAGTCTAGCGTGGGGGTTACTAGAGTAGGCCCCCAGCTTACTTATTTTCTAATAAGTTAAGTTCCTTAACCTTTGCTATAGTTTAGATTATATTAATCCTCGCCTTATTAGTAGGCAGTTAGTATCCTACTAGTATTATATTTATTTTACACCTTGCTTTTGCCTTAGGATAGTCTCTCTACTTATATCCCCTCTTATTATAGCTAAAATATACTATAAAGGTATTCTCTAGGCCCCTAGGCGCGCTGGAACTGCAACTAGGCCCCTGAGGTATATTACTAAGAGGTTAGTGAGGTATCAGGCTATATATTCCTAGTGAGGTTCCACGCTTCTGGCCCTACTAACTCATTTTCTATCCCATTCTCGCTATAGGTGCAGGCCTTGCAGTAGGCTCCTTATTCGCCTGCCTCTTCCTGCTCTCGCTCCGCAAAGACTTAGCGCCCTATTAGCGATATATATCCCATAGGCGCTCCGCTTTAGTAGCTATATCCCTTGGTCTTAATACCTCAACCTTCTGACGTTCTAGCTCCCTATATAGGAATAGTAGTAGTTAAAAGTATAGTATATAGGCTTCAGCCTTGCTATCTTTAATACCTATTATACCTAGGTTGTAGTATATTGCTAACTATTTGGCGAAGAACTCTATTAGGGATTTCATCTCTTTTTAATATATAGTATTAAGCTTCTTGCAGTACTTCTGCTCCTAAAGCTTGGGGTTAATATACTTGCAGCAGGTAAACGCCAAGTAGTTAGCCTAAATTAGGTCTCCTTTTAACCCACCCCTATAGTTTCACTATTTGGTTTATAGCAATAGGCTTATCTTTATAAGGGCCTATTAGATCTACTGCTCTAGTATACTATTAGGATATAGTTAGTTTCCCTCCTCAATAGCCTAAATCTAGTTATTAACCTAATCTATAGTAATATCTTTACTTAATATATAATAGTTATATAAAAGTGGCTTCTCATACTCCTTCTAGGAGTACTTCTTTATTAGACGCTTAGCAAGCTCTTGCAGTAGCGTTGCGGTCTGCTCCTCATATCGCTACTGCTGCAGACGCATCTATTCTAGGTAGCTCTCCTGCTACTTCTGCAATAGTGCTATTACCTAGCTAAAAATCCTAGGAATAATACTATTAGGTATAAACTCTAGCGGGGTGCCTTATTAGCTAACGCTTGCCGTCTATTTACTAAATAGTAGTTAGCCTACCTAATCTAGTATCAGCTGGAACCTAATATAACCCCTATCCCCTATTTCCCTAATAATAGTATTATCAGGGTTATCTATCCTATTAGCGCGATTATCACGCTAGCTCTCCTATATCTTAGGACTTAGCAAATAATTAGGGTTATATCAGCCTAATCCCTATTAGTTAAAGTTAGTATGCCTAGTTTATAGTTTATTAGAGTTAAACTTAGCTACTAATTAGTTAATAAGCTATTACTAATTTATTCCTAATATCCTAACTAGCGCTAGTTACTTAAATTGAGGTAGAAGCAATAGAATTATAAGAGTATAGCTATAGGCCTTAACTAGGAAAGGTTAGAATATTAGAATATAGGTATCTATTACTATATTAGACTATTACGTAAGGTCTACGCTCTTATATGTAATAGGACTTTCCTGTTTATATGTTCGCTCGCCGCTAATTCGCCGGCGTTTCGCCGACGATGCGGCCGTGCGAGGTGCATCCAACTATTGTTCCTTATAATTGACTATAGGGCCCTAAATGTAATTACTAAGAAGAACTACTACCCCCTACTATTAATCTCTAAGATATTATACTATATTAGCGCAGCTAAATAATATATAGAATTAGATATAGTAGCTACCTTCTATAAGCTATAGATTATAGAGAGGCACTAGGAGAGAATAGCGTTTTATACCTAGTATAGCCTATTTAAGTAGGTAATATATCCCTTTAGCCTCACTAGCGCCCCCACTAGCTTTTAATAATATATTAATAGCATACTATAAGACTTTTTGGACGATTTTATTATAGTCTATATAGATAATATATTAATCTACTTAAATAGAATAAAGAAGAACTATAAGACTTTTTGGACGATTTTATTATAGTCTATATAGATAATATATTAATCTACTTAAATAGAATAAAGAAGAACTATACGAAGAAGGTCCAGGAGGTCCTCTAGAGGCTAGTAGTAGCTAGACTTAACCTCAATCCTATAAAGTATAAGTTCTTAGTTAAAAAAGTTAAGTATATAGGGTTTATTATAATAGTAGGGAAGAGCCTCTCTTATAATCCTAAGAAGCTCTAGACAATTACTAAGTAGCTACTTCCTACCTTACCTAAAGGGGTCTAAAGCTTCTTAGGGTTTACTAACTACTATAATATATTTATATCTAGTTATAGGGAGATTATTAAGCTACTAATATAGCTTACTAAGAAAGATATAGTATTCTACTAGAAAAAGAACTAAAATAAGGTATTTAAGGAGCTTAAGTAGC
>JAXCEF010000834.1:0-13425 GCA_037178605.1 Colletotrichum euphorbiae | reverse complement strand
ATATTATTAGTAGCTAGAAATAGACTAGTTTATAGCTTATTAGTATAGCTAGACCCCTTATAAGCCCTCTACTACTTAAGAATATATTAACTCCTACTAAACTAGCTAGTTAGGTCTATAAAAGGCTCTCTAATAGCAAGATAAGGGAAAAATAGGCAGTAGATATATTAGTAGTCCCTTAGTTAACCCCTAAGAAGAGGGATAAGCTTTAGGATTAGTTCAACCTATTTAGCAAGCTAGATAATAATAAGCATATATAGCGCCTGCTTTTTCAGAAGGTTTAAAAGGGCTTTAATAAGAAGGTATACTAACTAGTAGTAGCCTAGCGAAAGATTGAGGCACTATAGGCAGAGGTTGATGCTAGTAGGGCCAGGAAACGCAAGAAGGTCAAAATAAGCCTAAATTCGAAGTTTGCTAATACTGAGGCTATTTAGAGGGCTCAAATTGAGGCGGGCGAACTTAAAAATAGTATAGATAAATCTAGTGAGTCTGAAAACCCTATTGATAGCGAAAGTTATATTGTCGTGGTATTATAATATATATAAATATTGGTTAAAGTTGATGTGTATGAATGTGAGGGCATCAAAAGTGGGTGGTCCGGATGTGGGGGTGGTCTGGAAGTAGGTGTGGGACGTTATGCCCAAGATTACTTTCAGATGATCTCGCGAGCCATTTTGAAATTTTATTGGTAGACGTTGAAAGCCAATTCCTTGTCGTCGAGCTCATCAAAGACCTTGAACGATCTGTCTACGCAGACCTGTACGATTGGCGTGTAATGACAGACTGCTTTTGGTGTTAAGCTTGGCGGAATGAACTTGTGAGCGAGCTTGAATGCGTAACAATCGCTATCGCAGGTAAATAGAGCCTCATCGTTCCGCATGTAGTACAGTGGATGGCCTGGATCCTAGGTGGTTTTCGTGACGAATTGGCCTTCCCGAAAGACTTCACTTGAGACATCGGGGTTAAGGGGTCGTTGGTGAGATAAGTCGTTGTGGTCATGTTCACCGTCTTGATGACTGGTTCGTACCGATCAAAAAGACGATCGTAGTTACCAAGAGGATCTGGATAATCGTAGCGGTTCCCGACCTAAGGTAATGGTCCTGGGCTTGCGGGTGCCTGTACAACTTCGCCGTTGACTCCGATTTGAACGGGAGCGTCACATTTCTCGATATCATCGAGTGATGTGAGAACATTTCTTTTATGAGAACAGATCGCTTGTAAGATAATTAGTCATTGCCAGTGTTACATAATATGAGATTTCAGCTCACAATCAGAGTCAGAAACTGAGAACACTTTAGCAATGCCAGCCCTGAGCTCCCGCATACTTTTGATGCTAAGCAGACTCAAGGTCTGGCATCTTTCAAAGGAGCCGTGGCCAATAGTGGATTGCTGCTGAAACATTGTAGCGAAAATTAGTGTCAAACCCCGGTGGTCGATTAAGACAGGCGAATCAGTTCGAAAGAGCTTTCAGAATACAGGGTAAATTCCAAGATCACGATCACTACTATTTCTGTAGGCCCCATAGCACTCGTGATGCCCGTGTGGTATTCTACCGACCAGAGCCATGCTGGAACGAGGCGGTGTCTGTTCTTTTCGATCAGCCGGGTACAGCAGTGGACGTTAATGTGCGACGGACATCTCAAATTACCTAAACAACCCCCTGAGGGGTCAGAAAAGCCTCCTAAGGAAATAAGGAACCCTCAACTCTCAGGCTGAATATAGCTAATAAATACTGAAACGTTCACACAACAGTTAAGGGTATAGCTAGAGACTCTTTTTCCTTACGCTAGTTTTTCCCACTAGGTTTGTAGTGCTGAGAGGTCTTGAAAAGACTAGTAGAAGAATAGTTCAATACAATTAGGATACCAGAAGGGACTTAGCACTGGCTACTACTCTATAGCGAGTAGGAGTATTAAAAGGAGACGCCTTAAGGGTGCCTAGCCACCTCAATTATCGTGGAATATTTGATATATAGATAGGAGGCTTCCCCCATCCCTTATGGTGAGGGGATAAGCAGTTCAATTCAGTCAACACATACACTGACATTTAAAAACAACTAATCTCATACAACCTAACTCGCCAAAGCAAGGCAGCCTTTGGGCTCACGATAGAATTTTTCTCGTTTGCGTCTTTAGGAAAAGCCAGGCTGGGGTCTGCCAGCCGCGCAGCATTAGAGCATTCCGAAATGGCAGAGCCGAATAGTCCGAATGGGTCCTCGCACTGACCCGGGCCATGGAGGTGCCTTTTTTGGACCCCAGATCCCCATTTCTCACTCCGCAATAGTTTCTTTGCTACTAGTGACTTCAGATCCTTCAGTTACCTTTGGGCGGAAGTTCCAGAACCTCGTTGTTGTCAATTATCATAAAGCTAAGAAAGATATGGATATCTGGCTCTAGTCTCCAATAAGTCCAACGAAGCTCTCTGAGCGACGGGAATAATGATTTCAAAGGTAGGGGTTCATCTCGGGTTCGTACAATGGCCCATATGTCCGTTTTAACGAGGTACGAATACGAATACGGCTCTGTTTTGGCGGATCACCACCTGACTCTCGGATGGTTGAAGTTCGCTTATGCTGCGCAAACGAAAGTCAAAGTTCGCAGTTTCCGAATCCGAAATCCAAAATCTTTATAAGAAGCTTATGCGGCTTTCGTCAGTGGGAAAGGTTAATAGTCTTTGTGTCTTCAAACGATTCTTGAACCGAATATCATCTACAATGTCGCAATCTCGCCCCGTTCTGGTTATCGTCGGTGCGGGTAGCATGGGACTAGCCATCGCCCGTCGGGTCGGGCCGTCCCATCATGTCCTCATATCCGATTTCTCCTCCAGTATTCTTTCCGCTGCTGAGGACTCGCTTCGATCTACTGGCCATTTCGTCACAGCCCAAAAGATTGATATCACCTCCAGCGAGTCTGTGGCTTCACTTGCAACAACGGCGACCAGTCTTGGTTTGATCAAAACTGTCGTTGTTACGGCGGGAGTCTCCAATACAGCGAACGACGCCAAGTTGGTCTACTCAACAAACCTCCTCGGTGCGGCACTCATCATCGAGGCATTCTTTCCACACATGACCCCCGGCGGATCCTTGACAATCATTGCATCCGTCGCCGGCCATCTAAAGCCTTCGAACGCTGCTCTAGACCATCATTTCGCCACTGCCCCTATCTCCGATCTCCTCAATCACCCGGAAATCGATCTCAATGGAGACCCAGGCGAGGCTTACTACCTCTCAAAGCGGGGCTGTATACTTCGCGCCCGCTATTGTGCGATGAGTTGGGGTCGTCGAAGTGTGCGCTTAAACACAGTCAGCCCGGGTGTAATCATGACCCCGATGATTGACCAGTTAATGCAGACGGCTGAAAGGGCCGTAGTGCAGGGCATGATTGATGCTGTACCCCTCGGTCGTGTCGGGACTCCAGATGACATTGCTGGCGTAGTTGCCTTTCTTGCGGGGCCGGACGCTGGCTATATCAACGGAGCGGATTTGGTGGTTGACGGAGGTTCGCTGTCGACGCACCCATGGCGGGAAGATGCTACGGAGCCGGCGGTGTCCGGATAAGTGGGTCAGGGACCGTGCATCTACGGAGTTGCGGCGGGGTAATTGTGGACAATCGGGATTTTGGAATACAGATGACACGCACTGCTGTCCACATATTACGTCTCGGGTTTCCTGTGTAAGACGCGCTCAACGATGGTAGCATTTTCACCGCTCATGGCGGTTTTCAACCATGCATGTAGCGAACTATCTCCATGGTCGTATCTAGATCAGTGATTTGCTGTTGATTGGGGCTCAGTGTCATCGGCCTAAGTGCTGTTTCGACCAGCTTCGTACGTTTTCTGGTCCCTGTAGTGGTAGGAGAGTTTGATAGCCGGGATGAGATGATAACATTGACACACTACTCTCAGCCAACGATATCCCATGTATCAAAAGCCTCATCAAATGTGTAGACACAGTTTGCATCAAGCGAACGTGCCGCCTCTTTTCCCATAAAGCAAGCTCCCCTTACTGGAGACTATTCACTTTATAAAACCAGCCAAGCTTCCGCATGTGTAAGCTTTTTAGCTGCAGATGAGGCCTCACCATACGCGTGTAGAGGGAGCAGCAGCCCACAGCGCTTGCGGTAAATTACTTTGGGCCATAGTTCCACCTCGGCGGAATAGTCCGAATCTTGTTTTTTTTTGGAATAGATATGCAATTACGGAGTTCAAATTTCGAAAATAGCGAATGAACGATCATGGCATTGTTCTACGCGAAATCTACAAAAGAATTTGCTAATCCGCGATGCTCGGAGTCGTAGGTATTCTAGAACGAACACTACGCGAAAGCTTCATCTAGACTTTTGGCAAGCTTTCTTCGGCCTGGATGGAGGTTTTGGTTCGCAGTTGGCTGCAGCCGTGCCTTCATGTTGACTTCAGATACCCGCAAAAGCTCACGCCCAATCCTTTACGAACGACCATCGACGTATCGGAGTTTTCTTTGCCAAAAGAGAGATTACGACTACTCTTGCATTCCGATCATAACGAGTACGAATTTCATTATTCCTTTGCAGCCGTTCTCGAACTCTCAGGAATGACATCTCTGATCGCTTGTCTCCTGAGCATGAATTGAGCCATGTAAAGTACCCGCTCAGCTTTGTGGCAGCCCAGGCTTGGAAGTTGGACTTTGCTAATTCCACATCCAGCACATCCGTATTACTCTCTTCGAACGACTCACCTCACGGAATCAAGCAGATCTCAGTTTATGCACATTGTCTGGACCAAGCTCCACGAAGCGGATACACACTGAACCTCTAGTGCACAGCTTTCATTCAACCACGCGAAGAGCAAGGCGTTTAGTCAAGGGCGTACACTGTAGGGTTCTCAAGCGGCAAGCGCGGCACGAATTAACCGCCAGCACGTCCAGTAGGATCAATCTGGCGATGTTCTGGTCACTCAATCAGGCAATCTCTGATCGCATTTTTTGACTGCCATCCATGGCCTACGCCATCGTTGGCTAGCGGGTGAACATTATGACTGGCAGAGCATGATAATAGAGATAATGCTGTTTGAACCCCACTTCAGTCCGCACTAGGATCCCTTCACATTGCTCGAGATGATATTTCGGAAACATCAGATGAATCGCTTCATCTCGCGATTGGCTCGAAGAAGAAGATGGCAAAGGCTCTTGTCCCTACTGTAGTAGTTAGCTGGGAGAGTTCCGTGATTGACGGCGTCAACCCGCCTCGCAAGCTGCGCAAAACACGCTTAATACTTCCATCCAACCCCCTATGCTTTCATTGTCGGCTAAAATTGCACGGCCCGTCTTCTGTCGATCATCGAAGAACTCAATTTCTGGCTTTGAGTTTGTTGGCGGCCTGAAACGACGCCTTCCTGATCTTGGCATCCAATGCGCCGGGTATCCCTTATCCTTGGAGAAGAAAGTCTCTTTGCCGTACTTCTAAAAAGGAAAAGTGGGGGTGACCAGGTGCGAATCTCTTCTGTAGAGTGCAAGTCGGGTTGGTTTACTGTCCCAATTACGTGGGAACGTCGGCGAAATCGACTTCAAGTTTCCAGCGAGTTCGGAGTTCCTTGCGACGCTCTCTCACAGGTCCTGCATCTGGCCATATTGAAGCTTTCTATAATTCAGAGTCCCCCGACCCCTTACTTTTAGTTCTCCCGCTGCCTGCTCGGCCGACTCCGCATACTGGCAGGCCCATATCTCCGATTGATACCATGCCGCTCAAAGGCTTGAATCGGAGTTCCTGCCGAAGCATGGCAATGTTGCGTTGTTCACTGAGCTCAATCGAGGTTATGGACTCAATCCAGATCTGGTCTGACATCTACTAAGCGCAATAGTTGCGACTGTGGTCTCATGATTCAGTGTTGTCGTGATGTCATCGGGCGAACATCATCACAAGCCATGGCAAACCCCAAGAAAGGGTTCATTTTTCTGGTCATTCGTCCCTTTGGAATTAGAATCTGAAGAATTTAGTCTGTTCTCGGAAGAGGGTCTTTCATGCGCAGGATCATTGACAGCCACCCACAGACGACAGAACACACGTCCACGGGTGTCTCTGAGAAGAAATGAACCTGTGAGATGCCGAATGTCTCGGCCACCAACACCGCGCGGGCGCTGTGGACGGTGAATTCCTCCGAAGGAGCCAACCATGTCGTGACGCCCACTCAATGTGTTTTAGAGGTAGCAGTAACGAATTAGCTGCTTACTTGAAGGCTTGGTCTCCTCCCGGGCAAGTAGAGACCAGTTAGTGGTTCAAGCACCCTCATGTTCCTGAAACTTTGAGGACAAAAGTCTGCGGTACCCCGCGCACGTCCGGGCCCTTCGAGCCATGTCAGGAAGCTTAACAGTCTCACTGTTTCTGTCTCATCGCGAGAGTATACTCAAATATCCGCCGCAACTCAAGATGCAGGATGTGTGGTGTGTGTTTGGCCCGTGATGCCGCGATGCCGGGGTGTTGGTGGTTTAGTGTTGAGTTGGGCAGAACATAAAGATCATCCATTTTCCTTAGCCTCAACTTTGGCACACGTCTCCGCCACTGTGTCCGATTCGTCGTGCGACTCTATTCCGTTCTCCGCCACTCTGTATATGATGCGGTGCCGGACGCCTGTCCTCTAACGACGTGGAAGGTATTGGTAACCGATTAGACAGGTCACACAACCCACCAAGATGAAGATCATTTTCAGTCTATTGGCGCTGCATGCCCCATTGGCTCTCGCCCACGGCGACATGCCCCCGCGAAGCATGTCCACTTCCGAATTCCGCCAGGCTTTCATGGAGAGTGGAATCGTCCCCGAGGTGATCGGTTCGTTCAATCCTAAGGTGTCATTTTACACCGGCTATGTGGCTAGCGATGGCGACAAGGCGCTCATGATGCCCGGATCCAAGTTGAAGATGAAGGAGGTGAAGATGCCATTTGAGTTCAGTGCGGAGAATATTAGCATGGCACAAAACGTGACTCGCAACTCGCGATATATTGTTTTGATGGTATGTGGAACGATATGTCTAGATCTTCAATGACAAGTGACTGATTTTCGAATAGATCGGACCAGATTCACCTTCGCGGGAGAATCCGACCGAGCGAAATATGAGGCACTACTTGGCTGGAAACCTCTCGGTCGAGCAGACCAAGTCTGCGGTCCTACCGTCTGCAATGATCATGAAGAACTCAACTCCTGCCTTCAACGAATACATGCCGCCGGAGCCCAAGTCCGGAAGTGGTATGCACAGGTATATTTATATTCTTTATGCTCAACCTGAGAAGATGAACAAGATGGGCTTCGAGATGGCGGGGATCGACAAAATGAATCGGAGGAACTTCAATGTAGGTTTTCTAGCAACTGACACGTGTTACGGGGGACGCTAATGAAGTCTTGCACAGCTGTCATCATTTCGCAAGATGGCCGGTCTTAAGCGCCCCATTGGCGGCACCTTCTTCACACTGAACATGGCCAAGGACGGCGGAAGTGGAGGCGGAAACAACAACGGTGGAAATAATGGAAGTAACGGTAGTAACGGCAACAAAGGCGGCAATGGCAGGAGCGCGGCATCATTTATCACCGCGGGCTCTTGTGTTGTTTTCGTGGCCTTGTTTACGTCAATGTTTATTTGGATGTAAGCGGGAAAGTAACGCAAACTCTTCTGGGGCGAATTGGGATGCACGCTTGCGAACGTACGCACGTAATACTGGTACTTTCATTTAGGGAAATCGGTTATGGTTAATGATTATACGCCAACAATACTACACGTAATTTTCGCTTCCTGGTTCCTCACGTCCTCGGAATGTATCACGCGGCCTGGAAACAGAACTCATCGGAAGACGTCATCCGAGCCCCGTGTCAATGTACTTCGCGGGTAGGGTCTAGGTGCGGATGGACGCAAATTTCGGCGATGCCCCCTAGCGCCGTTCTCGTCCGGTCTTGATCATTCGGAGATTACCCCACTCGGTCATGGAATCTTATCCGGCCGGAGGCGGAAAAGTAGTAGAGGTCTGGGAAAGATCTCTCCCGCAACTGAGCAAGGGTTTCCATGGTCTTAACTAGGCACGCGGAGCATCGGCTCATCGCACCTCCAGAGCCAATACAAAACGATTTTCTCATACAACTTCGTTCATCCCTTCTCCTGCTCCGAATCAAAATAGGCTGGTATGAATGGTGTTGTGCTCGATGTCGAAAATTGAATGCAGTATTGGAACTGATGTCGCAACTCACGCACGACTCGCTGAAGTTGATATCGCGGAAAGACCTCGTTCAACTCAAGCAAATAGGCGAATTGAAACTAATCTATGCGAAATACAGTTTCATTGTATAGCATCGAGTGCCATACTACTCAAATATAGAGAAAGTCTCAGATGGTTTTCGCAATTCATGTTACTCTTGCGCCATCAACTTGGCTGGAATTATCTCATGATCTGGACTCTTGCCAGGGTATCACGATCGTTAGAGGGGTCAGAGCCGGTAGAGGATCGGCAACAAGTCCCTATCTGCCGAGACCAACAAGTAAAGCAAGATTTGTGTGCTAATTCTACTCCTTCTCTGCACAGAATCCCTTATGAGCTGGAGTCGCGAAGGATGTTAGGGCTTTTTTTTTCTTAGTAACCTTCATATCTAAGAAAAGCCCGGGTCTCTTCCACACTAAATAACATTTAAAAATTATATTAGTAGTTACTACCTAGTTAATGATTTTGATAGAACTTTAAACTTAAAGACTTTAGAAAAGCTATAGAATAGTATAAACTATAAGAAATAACTTGAAGTTATAAAATAAATCTATAAAACACTTGATCTAAATATATGCTACTATACTGCATGTATGCATTCTATATACTGCCTTTAGCTACTGCCTAGCTGTGTATATAGTCCGTCCGCTCGCAACTAGGCGCGGCTCTCCTTAGCTAGAGATTATCCGAATATATCACTTTATTCTATTTTAGTATATCTATTGAACAATAGATTATAGGATATAGAGTAAAAGTAATATCTTTTACTCCTATATATTTGAAGTACTATATCTCTAAAAGTATATGAGTTATAACGTACTTTAATACATATTATATTTAAGGTTTTATTACGTATTAGCGGATGCAGCTATGCAGTAGCTTGAAATCAAAGATGCATTGCATTAGCGCATACAGCTATGCAGTAGCTTGAAACTATGCAAAAGATGCATCGCATTAGCGCATGCAGCTATGCATTAGCGTAAACCTACGCTTAGATGCGTGAGATCATGGCGTAAAACTGCGCATAGGTGTATTATGCACCCTCAGGCTGCTCAAGCGCAAAAACTTACGCTTAGACTGCTTAAGCGCATACGCACTAGCGCGCCCTAGCGTGCGCTAGCGTAACTAAGCGTATCTTAAGCGCCGAAAGCGAATGCGAAGCATATTGCGAATGCGAAGTCCGGTGGAAAAGGCTGGACATGTATGCCTATCTTTTCCCCTAGCTTTTTAGCCTTTTAAATACGAATTTTCACGCACAAAATATACACCTATTCATATCTACATTTTCTCTTCTATCTGAATATTATGCATCAAACCCAAAAAGCTACCCTCATACACTATTCCTTGCCAGAATTCTATTTATATTATACTGGAATCTTTTCAACCTCTCCTTCTACTTTCGTCTCTGTGCTTACATAGATATCTTTAATACTTTCAAACTATGCTACTATAATATCTTCATAATATTTATATCTTACTAATATCTTTAGTAAGATAAATTACTTTCAGTCTTAAAAGAACTACTTTATTAATAACTCTCTAAAGACTACTTTATTATAAATATAAATATAATTTTACTTACTTATATATAGTTGTTTAATAATATTAGTGTCTCAGCAGAGAATAACTTAAAATACCTAATAAGATTGGGATGAAACTTAAAAGTATTATATAATTAATATACAGAAACATAGCTGAATTAGTTCGCTATATAATTGTTACGGTCAGCTATCCGACAGTAGGGTTCTGCTAACAGAAGCTGAGGGATGACGCTAGGTTGACAGTGTGGTCTTGCTATGCTGTGTAGCTAAATGAATCTTGGGGTTCCAGGAGTACGGTAATTAGTTATAGTCCTCACAAGGGGGTCGCAGTATAAGATAAAGCTGAGAGTACCTATTGGGGTAATCACAAAGTTAATTACTAAAGAGCTATAGAAGCCTGTTCTTAGGAGTCCCAAGTCTATACTATATATAAGTCCCGAATAGTCCCTAGTCCTGCTATTAAGTAATCACCTCTATGCATTAGTAATCATAATTAGTTAGCAAGACTAACTAATCACTAAGCGCTTCCTTCTATACTCCACTAATCACTCTTTATCTTATTATTACGTGACTTATACCATAGTTCTTCCGTGCTGTAGGCATCCCTAGTGTTCCCGTGATCCTATAGTATAAATATCCTGTCCTAGTCGTCTGCTGCCTAGGTGGTTTAGTTAGTTATTATCCTTATATAATGGGTTATAATATTAGGTCTCCCTTCTAAAGGTCTTATCCTTAAGACCTAATATAAGTAGGTCGTTAGTCCCAGGTTGGGGACCCATTAATTATACTCTCTAGTTTTTTTATAGTACTAATACTATATTAGGTTGCATTCAAAAATCGAATTCATATTCCACCTCTACTATTTGTTATTGCAATTATACGCTTTATATTGCTAAGTTTAGTATTATTGCTAATATACCTTATTTATATTGTCGTTCGTTAGGGAAGTATTACAAGCTTCTCCCCAGAGGTGAAGTTTGTAGCGAGTATACTCGCTTGGGGCGTTCATATAATATAGCAGCTAATGCGGTTTGCGCTTATACGTATTATTACTATACTATTATTTATTATTTTGCTAATTTATTCTTTAGTTAATTAATTACTAGATGAGGCGGCTTATTTAGAGGATACTAAAGTAGCGGAGGAGGAGGTATTATATAAAAAGGCTACTGCCTTATATACTACGCAGGCTAAGTTAGATGAGTCTATAGCGCAGCTAGATCGTTTGAGAAAACAGAAAAGGATAGTATTTCATAAAGGTTGTGAAGTTACTGAGGAGGAACTAGTGGCTTCTCCTATATTAGAGGCTTAGTCTATAGGTAGTTTTAGTGTAGTAGATTTAGATGTAGTCTTAGGGAATTAGAATCCTAGTACTCCAAACTTTCTATTAGGTGAGGCGTCCTAGTTTGCTAGTATCCCTAATTATATAAATAGGTTAGTATCTCATAGTTAGTCTTATTATATTGGTCTAACTATAGGATGGGGTCAAATAAACTAGGTCTTGTTTTTATGTATCCTCTTAGGTGCGGGTGCCGTTTATAGTTCGTTTGTTGTTTGCTATTCCCAGTATATGCGGAGTTGATCTTGTGCGTATTTGAGATTTGTAGCTAGTTCCTACGTGTTATCCTTATGCCTATACCCCTTCTATTTGATAAGGTATTAGGTTTTATTCTTATTTTTAATATAATTAATAATTCGTTTAATCTCATATTCTGGTTCATTTAATTCCACAATAATGAGGTCATTTATTTGCAATCCTTATGGTGCTAGTTTGAGAAGTAAAATATAAAAGATTAGATAGCACTTTATAGTATCCAGTAGTGAGAGTTTATAGCTAACATCTAATAGTTCTTTATCAATTTAAAATAGTCCAAGTTTTTTATAGTCTAATTTATTGCTTAGTCATTTGGTTTTAATGTTTCGTCGGGTGAGGTAGATGCTATCTCCCTCCTTTAGAGTTGGTCCCTCAACTCTTTTCTTGTCGGCATATTTGCATATACGTTCGCGCACGAATTCGAGGTCCTTGGGGAGTTCCTATTGAATTTCTCAAATTTTCTTAATATCTGCCATAGCTTTAAGTGCTGCTAGGCCCTGTTGTGGTTCTCCATATGCAGTGGGGTTGAATCCGTAGTTGAGATAGAATAGTGATTCTTTTATACTTTCTCCTATTACGCTATTATAGGCGAATTAAGCTATTAGTAGTAGTAATACCTAATTATCTAATTTATAATTAATATAATAGCGTAGGTAGATTTCAAGAATTTAGTTAATTTATTTAGTTTATCCGTCGGTTTGCGGGTGAAAAGCGGTCGAGAGTTTATAATTAGATCCAAGCTGCGAGATCAGGGATCTCCAGAACTTTAAAGTAAACAGTTTATCTCTGTCTGACACGATTTCTATTAGTATGCCGTGTTAGCTAACAATAGTTTTTAGAAATATATAACCAAGGTCTTCTGCAGTACTTGATTCCACATATGGAATAAAGTAGGCGTATTTCATAAGTTAGTCTATAATAACTAAAATACTATCATACTTAGTATTAGTTATTAGTTCTTTCAACTTTAGTAATTTAATAATAAAGTCTAGAGATATGGATTACTATGCTGCTTCTAGTACTAGCAGTAGTTGAATTTTCCTATAGGGTTGATATCAGCTGGGTTTGCTTTTAGCGCAAATTTCACAGTCTTTAATAGTATTTGCTACTTCCTATTGTGTAGTAGTTTTATCGTAGTATTGCCGGATGCGTTTCTATGTCTTAGTAACGCCTTAGTGTCCATATGCTTGGGCTAAGTATATTTCCCTAATAGTTTCAGGGGTTATTCGTCTAGTTAAGCTAGTATTAACCTTCCTGGCTATCATCAAGAGTCTCATTACTAGCATAAGGTTTCCATTCTTATCTTGTTTTAAAATAACTTAAGTTTCCTCTAGTACTAGGACGTTATGGTCCAATTAGCGGCTGAGAGCATCAGCTCTGCCGTTTTCGTTTCCTTTCTTGTAGTTAATCTCGAAGTTAAATTCGGATAGGAATTCTAACCATCTAATTTATCATTTATTAAGTGCTTTTGAGGTTATAAAGTGAGAAAGGTTCTTATAGTCTATATACACCTTAACTAGGTGTTTTATTCCTAATAGTTATGGTCTCTATTCTTTAAAGGCTTCAATAATTACTATAAGTTCCTTATCATATATCTAGTAATTAAGTTCAGGTCCACTAAACTTTTTTAATATAAAGGCAACTAGTTATAGTTAATTCTCATTATCTTATTATCCGAGTTATACACCTATAGCGAAGTCTAAAGCGTCAGTTTCTAATTCAAATAGTTTATTAGGGTCGGGTATAAATAGAATAATATCTTCTTCCATATATCGCTTAATTCTTTTGAAGTCGTTTTAATGTTCTTTAGTCTATTAGAAGGTATTATCTTTCCAGGTCAAGTCCTAGAGTCATCAGCTCATCTTAGCGTAGTTTCTAATAAATCTTCTATAGAAGTTAATAAATCTGAGGAATAATTATATATCCTTAACATAAGTGGGTATAAGCTAGTTATAGACTACCTTAATTTTTTCTTTAGACATCCAAATAATTCCTAGGGTAATAGTAAATCTAAGGAATTCAACTTCTTATTAGTGGAATTTGCTTTTCGCTAGCTCAACTAAGAGTTTTGCTTCTTACA
>JAXCEF010000833.1:0-13509 GCA_037178605.1 Colletotrichum euphorbiae | reverse complement strand
TCTAGTATTAAGCTATCTAATATAGCATTATCTACTAGTTAAACCTTCTTATTCTTTATCTTATATAGAGTACTAATATCTTCTATAGGTTAAATTATTGCTTTATTTATCTTAGAAAAGTTAGAAGGATTACTACTAAGCAGGATAGCATCTATTGAGGCAATAGTTTTAAGTCTGCGCTAATAAAGTCCTTTACGCTTTTCCCTCTATCTTCCTTTCTTATCTGCCTGCTTTATAGGTCTGCAAATACAGTATTTGCAATTGGGGCTATAGTCTTCATATTCTTTTGTATGTCTAATGCTTACTATTATATTGTAGATGATATCTAGTTTTGGGGTGACCTTTTATTGAATTATAATACCTATGATTTTATTAAGAATGCTACTGAATTCTTTGAAAACTGTAATGATCTCCTCGTCTAGTAATAGTCATATTATATATTCTCTAGTATACTGTTGGGGTTAATTATTCATCTTATTGCTTTAATATCTTTGTGAGCCTTTATAGAATCTAGCGTTATATCTAGCGCTTCTTTATTTTTAAGTTTATTCTTCTTAAGCCTCCCCATAAACTCTAAGCCTACTACTATAATGGGTCTTTTAGTAATAGCTTCTAGTTTCTTAACTAAAGGGATATCTGAGGTGATATCTGAGGGGATGTGAGGGCGCGTTAGCGCTAGGATAAAATAAATTAATCTATTTTAGCGATAATCTCTAGAAAGCGAGCAGTTGAGTCTCTAGTATAAAAAGATAATAGGATATTAATCTTAATATTCCTAAACTAAAGGACTCTAACTATTTAGTTCTGTGCGTAGTCTAAAGTTATTCTGGTCTTTAGGATAAGAGGGGCCCTAAGTATGAGATCCTTATTATAGGAGTTCTTAGGGAAAATAAAGAAGCTAATATCTTAAATTACGCTATTATTAATATATAGATATTATCTATAATTACGCCTGTGAATTAAGATTTTTGTTCTTTATTAGTAATCTCTCTTGTACCTATATTAGTCTTAACTATATTATTCTATAGACCTAGTTATTAAATATAACTTTATTAATAAAGTTAATAGCTAAGCTACTATTTATAATACCTCTAATTAGGAAATTCCTAGACCTATATAAGGTAATTATAATCCACTAATAAGTTATAATAAAATTAAGAACTATAATCCGTCTTAGTAGTAGAAGTAGTTTAGTATCCTACTCTTCTATAATAGTATTCGTTTTAAAGATAGGATCAATAGTTTAAATATCGAATTCCATTTACTTGGTCTATGTATACTTACTTAGAGCCTTAAGAGTGGTTATAGATAAGGTAAGCTCTTTTATAGAGGCTCTATCCTAACTCTAATAATTTATTTTCTCTTATAATTCTGTAGTACTAGATCCTGTCTTATTGAACTAGTTAATAAGCAATATATCTACTAGGATAAGGACCTTATAGGCCTTTAAATTATATCTATCTTCATACTTATTAATTATGGCTTTAGCAGCATTATAGATAGTCTTATCCCAATTAGGCTAGGGTTTACGCAGGATGGCTTTAGGAACTACAACCTTTCCATTTAACCTCTTGCTATATAGTTCTATAGCAAGCATATAGCTATTTTAAGTATTAGTGTCTTTGATTAAGGGCTTATCTTCTATTTCCTCTATCTCAGCAGGAACTTAGTCTTCAGCGAGCTCCTTAGTAGCATCCAGAAGGGCAACATTATTATCTTTATTATTAGATAGTTCTTTAACTCTACTAGTAATGCGGATAGGAGAGTCCCAAACTATTAGTAGGTTTACTAATCGCGAGGCCTATTAGATATAAGTATTACAGGGTTTATTATAATAGCTTAAAGGCCTTAATCTCTCTACTACTATAATGTCTTCTACTAGGTAAATAAACTAGTATTTTAGCTTAAAGCTAAAGAAAGTAATATTAATAAAAATATATAGTTATATAGCTATCTTCTCTTGATTTATAGGCTTAATAGGCTAACTAGATTGCGCCCTAATCTAATTAATAATATAAGCAACTTCTTTTAGTAGATTAAGCTACTATTTTAACGCTAGTCTACTTATTACTATAGCATAACTTAGATAAGACTCTTTATTCATTAGGATATACTTAAAGATTATCTAACTACTTATTAGCTTCATATTTTAACCCTCATTGATAATACTAGTCTTAACTTTAGCTGGTGAGTTGAGAGTTCCAATATAGTAATAAGGTGCTATATAGTAGTAAATCCCGTTTTAGCTTACTATAAGAGCTTTAATATACGTACTAATAAAATAATTAATAGTGCTATAAAACTAATAGTATCTAGTAGCCTAGAAGAAGTTATATCTTAGGGAGCTATCTAACTACTAGTAGCTACCTTAGTAGCTACCTTAATAGCTACTGCAGTATCTACCTCTACCTCTTCTTCTGAAATCTTGGCCTTATTAGTAGCTACCTTAATAGCCTCCTTGAAAGCCTTGATTCTAACTATACTAGTAGGGTTACTACTAATATTAGGTTTACAAATTATCTTGAGATTATTAATTATATGCTTTAGTAGCCTCTATAGTATTTAGGTTAAAAGTAACATCCCCTCAACTAGTAACTCTTCTAATAAGAGCCAAAATATCTATCTCATAGTTAGCCCTATTAATATTAAGGGTTCTAAAGTTTTCTACTAGAGAGTTAATAATACAGCTTGCTATTTAGGCTGCTAAAAGCTCCTTAGTCTTTATCTTTAGCTTAATTAAAATCGTCTTTAAAGAAATAAGTAAGGTTATTATAGGCTTAAGCTTAATGACGCCTAATAACTACTAGAGTTCTTATTAATTAGTGCACTATCTAATGAGGGTATTTTTAACTACTATCTATTACTTCAAAATAACTTTAGTAGGCTTATAACCTAACGCTTAAGCTATAGCTTTTATAGCCCTCTTAGAAAAGCAATAGTAGGCAACTTAAATAGGCTTAGTATTAGTAAAATCTAGATATCCTCACCAGATAGCATACTAATAAAGCTAGCAAGTAGTAGTAATTAAGGCTATAACTAGAGAAGGATTATTATCTTTAATACAAGGTCCTATAATAAGGTTTCTGAGGTCCTTAATCAGATCCTATTAAGTCTTTAGGTCTATAAATCCAAATTAGTAAATAAGCTTCTCCTTAGCTTTAGCCTAGGTCTTAGCTTTATTGATATATATTTATACTATATCTCTATAGTTAGTAGAGCTATATATATAGACTTCATTCTTTATATCTTTATCAACCTTATGGCATAGCTTTAAAAAGCTCTTATACTCTATAAGAATTCTGAAATATTAGTTCTAATAAACTTGGGCGCTCTAGTTAAATAGGGAGTTATTATAGCGATACTAGGGCGCTTTATAAGAACATATACTAGGATAGTAAAGTTCTAGTTAGTATAACCCCTCGTTAATATATTCAAAGGGCTTGGGGAGGCTAGATTAAGCCCTAAGTTAAGATTTATAGGCCTATCCTTGCTATCCTCAGAGACTGGTTTATTTAAAGCTTGAGATTATATCTTACTAAATGAAGGGCCTAGAAACTATTCTTCAAGCTACTTTTCTTTACTAGAAGAGAACTTAGTATCCAAGTCACTAGAATAAGAGGTAAACATATTATTTATAGGTTTATAAATATTATATTAATTATATCTAAGTATTATTAAGTAGTCATTTATTATATCTCTATAAGATATTATTAGGTAGATAGATTAATATAACTTCCTAATATTTCTGAAGGTAAAGGGGGTAATAGTAGGTCTTCCAGATGATAAAATAAAAAGTAATAAAATAGAAAGGCTTTATAGCCTTAGTCTTACTACCTTAGTAGTAATTCCACTCTGAGTCTTAATATTTAAATTGGGAAAGTCTTCTCTAGTGAGGCTCCTATCTTAAACTCTTGCAGCTTATTGCATCAAAATACTTTATATATTAGTATATATACTCTTAGTACTCTAGGCTATGTTAAAAAGGGTTTATTAGTATTCTTTCATTAATCTAGTTAATCTCACTTTACTTATTAGCTTAGTAAGACTACTATGTCTCCTATATTCCTTTTATCTATAGCTTTTCAGCTATTTTAGCTATAACAAACTAATTAAAAAGACTAGCGGTAGATAAGGGTAATTAAGAGAGGGGGAGGGGTATAAGAGACGAAAAAGAAAAATAGTTAGTTCTAGCTGAAATACTAAGAGAAAGGAGGATTTTAGGGTCTTTATAATTCCTATTAACCTTTTTAAATGAAAGTATAGCTATATAATTTCTCTATAAGCTAATAGGTCTGCAAATTGCCTATCCTCCTCTATTTATTTATAGTTATATACTGTATTATTATTTCTTTATTTCTTTATTTCTTTGTAGTAGCTAGATATTATAATTATCTAAAAAAGAGTGTATATATGTTGGTATGTGTTATAATAGTGGGACGTCTAGATGTGATGAAGGCACCCCACTCTCTTGGAAACCTTTAAGGGTTGTAGTAAAGAGCAAAAAGATCCGCCTCTAGGCACTATTAGGAAGAGTAGGAGCCTAATAGGGACTGTAAAGATAGCAAATAATATAATACTACCTATAAAAGGATAGGAATAATAAAAATAGGCTTAAAAGATGCGTGTAGCGATTTACAGATCTAAATAGAAAGAATAGGAAGAATTAGGCTTAAAATAAAAGAGATATTGTGGAAAATCGTATATAGGATTATTAAGGTATAAGCTTCTTGAGGCTAAAAAAACTATAAATGCCAAAAACTGTAATGATAAAAACCTATGAAGTTCCTGCTCCCCTTTCCGCATCGCAGTCTTCTGCTTTTTAGACCCCCACAGGCAGTGGGCCTGTGGCTCTGCTAACTAAGCAGCCAAGCCATCCTGTCCCATCCCACTACTATATATTTATTAAAAACTATGTGGGTATTATTACTGCTCTGAACTAGTTTATCTGCAAAGTAGTGCCTTTTGACTGGGGGCATGCGCAGCAAGCTGCGTTTGAGATGCTTAAGCGAACTTCCTAACTGCACTAGTACTATGTTATCTTAATCTAAACGCCTAAATAGTAGTTAAGACTAACTGCTCTAGGTATGCGAGCATATTAGTGTAATAAAATAATAAATAGTAGCTATACCAAGTTGTATTTTACTTCTAGAAGCTAATATCTCCCTAATATAACTACTTAATATATAATAAGGAACTTCTTATAGTTATTATATATTTAGCTATGTGGGATATAGAGGTATGTAATACTTATAAGTTTAAGGTTCTAACTAACTATAAGGGTTTAGAGTATTTTATAAAGAAGTAAAAGTTATTAAAGTAGTAAAATTACTAAGTAGAGAAGCTATTAAAGTATAACTTGAGGATTAAATATTGCCTGGGAGCCCTAGCTACTACGCCTAATGCGCTATCTTAATATAGGTAAGACGCACTAAGCAGTTAGAATAATAATAGAGAGTAAGGCTAAGTAATCTAGGCTATTCTAGACTCTGCGTTGCCCGCGCGAGTGGCGTGGGGCTGGGACTAAGATGCGGATATAGATAAAGATACTCTACTATATATATCTATTTTTGGAGGGAAATAACTCTAGTAGCTATAGGATTAAATAATATAAGATAACCTATAGTATAGGGCTATATATAGCGCTATAAAGCGTAGTGACTAAAGTTTTCTCTCTGCCTTATAACTTAAGGTATAAATTATAGAGTATAATATTAACATAGCTTACTGCCTAATATTATATAGCTATATATAAGTGCTAGGGAGTAGTAATGAGGATAATGTGAATAACGCTCTCTGTATGCGTATTATATAGCTTAGCTATAACTCTAGCGTTATATAGTACCTAGGCTATAATAATATCCTGAGCATCCTAAGCTACTAGTACTTCTAGCTGGGATAATTAAATGTAATAAGGCGGTTTATTTATAACTATTATAGCTATATTAGGGCGGTAATTTAGTAATAAGTAAAGCGGGAGTTATTATAGCCCCTCTCAATTCCAAACTATATCTATAGTAACCTTATAATAGACTTTATTATAGATCTACTCGCATCATTAGTATTAGGCGTAAGATATCTCTAGGTTATTGTTGACTAGCTACTAAAGGTAATAACCTTAGAACTAATAATAATAATAGATGTAGAGGCTTTTATAGAGCGATTTATCTAGTGCTACTACTGCTTCTATAGTATCTTGCGGGCTATTGTAAGTGATTGTAGTAGTAACTAGATTAGCTGCTTCTAGAAAAGATTTTGCTAACTTATTAGTATTAAGTACCGCTTAAGTACTGCGTTCTACCTATAGACTAATAGGGTAATAGAATGGTTTAATTAGGAGATATAAGTAATACTGTATAACCTTATTAGCTTTAGCTAGGATAATTAGGAGGACTACTTGCTATTAGCCTAGCTTATACTAAATGATTATAATACTACTGTAATAAGTATGAGCGTATTCTTTCTAGAGTATACTTACTATATTAACCTAATTGCGGTTATTAAACCTATCCCTCCTGTAACATATAGCTGCGAAGTTGCTGCTGAAAGGTTTATTAAGAAGCTGGAAAAGTTAATGTAAGTAGCGCAAGTAGTAATTACTACCGCTTAGCAGACTATAGAGAGGTCTGCTAATAGCTGCCGCAAGCCTGTAGAGCGCTTTGAGGTTAGGAATAAAGTATAGCCATCTACTACTAATTATAAGATATTACGCCCCTATAAGAAGTTAGACTAGCTATACTATAAGTATAAAGTAATAGAGGTAGTAACGCCCATAGTTATTAAGCTTAATATATTAAGCTATATATATCTAAACTTCTATATTAGCCTGCTATAATAGGCTATAGAGAGCCTACTACTGGAGTAGCTATATAGTAATACCTAGCTACTACTAATACTTAAGGACGATAGTATTAAACAATAGTAAGTTGAGGCTATCTTAGCTGCTTAGTAAAAGATAGTAAGATAGGACTAATATTATAAAGTATTTATAAAATGGAATGGCTATTGCGAAGGGCTGGACCTGAGTCTATGTGATAAGAGGTGGTGTAATACTGTTTATTTGAAGCTGAAGAGGAAAAGGGAGAGTTTTCTGCCTCAGCAAGGTTACGCTAGGTTTGTGGGTGGCCACTAGGTGGGCCCTAAGGGCGGTAAGTCTAGGCAGAAGCCTAGATAGTTCTAACTGGGCGTAGCCTATAATATTATCCCCTCCCCTAGCTAGGGGCCCTCTAGGCGTAGGCTGGGTCGCCGCTATTAGCTATAACCAGCCTATACCTCTCGTTATACCTACCCGCTACTATAGTCTCTATAACAGCCTCTGCTGGCTCCTAGGTGGGCTCCGCGTACCCTTCTAACTTAACTAATACCTCGCGCCGCTGTCCCCTTCCTATGACCCTCTATTATGCTGTGTAAACCTCCTCTACGCGCTATTTGAATTCGCTATTATTAGTAACTATTAGTATTAGCTGCAAATCTATCTCTAGCTGGGCAGGTAGGGGGTCCTCTAGTGTCCTCTAGAGAAGGTTAATATAGAACTTTAGGTAAATATTCCCCAGGATGTCTAGTTCTATAATATAGAAGCTTAGTATACCTATAACTATATACTTATAGTATAACTATAAGAGTTTCTTATTAGGCTCAGAGCTCTTATAGTTTGCTATTAATAACTAGACCTTGTTACCTACTTAGTACCTCTCTATAGGGAACCTGCGCCTATTTATATTTTCCTCACTCTATTATTAGGCTGCTACTATATTAGCTTAGATAAATTTCACTACGTTCTTAAGCCTGCTTACTAGGAGGATAGCTACTATTTGCTCTATAATAGGGGTATCAGGCTGCTTTTCTATAACTAGTATAGAGTTAGTATAATAACTATGCTCTAGGAAGAATAGAGAGAGTCTAGTTATGCTATTAACTCTATTTCCAAGCGCTAGTTAGGTAGTGGGGAGTAGTCTTCCCTAGTTATCCTAGGCTAATATTATATATGCCTATAAGATAGCCTGGATCTCCTGGTTCTATCTCTCTATTCCCCTATTAGTCTATAGGCAGTATACTATATTTAGTAACTAGATTATCTCTATGAGGCGGCAGGACTTAGCCTAGAAGCAGCTTACTTAGTTAGTCCCCTAGGTACTAATAATACTATATAGGAACCTATAGAAGTAAAAGTAATAAGTTAGGAAGTATTTAGTATAAGCTTCTATCTCTATAGTTTCTATCTCTTTAAGTACTATAAACTTACTAAGCTAGTTTACTATTACTTATAGGTAGTAACTACTATTATTCTTTATAAGTAGTAGGTTTATAATAAAGTCTATAGAGAGGTTAAAGTATAGCTAGTTAGGTACTAGTAGGGGCTTAAGGAACCCTTTCTTTACTTACCTCTAGATATATATTCCTCTATATATATTATAGTTCTATATATATATATATAGTTGTATATAGTTTGGGACTAATCTAGCTAGTAGAACTATAAGCTTACTAATTTGAGTATGCTATTATCACCTAGGTAGGTAGTTATACTTAAGTTATAGCTCTACTAGATAATCTTAGTATAGAGCGCTCCTAAGGGGTTATTATTATCCTATCTACTAGGTATCTATAGCCTCCCCTAGAAGAGTAGCCTCCTGAGGATATTAATACTATATTTACTAAGCTAGACCTTCGCCCAATAACTAGTAAGAAGCTATATAGCTATTAAGTAACTATATTATAAGCTGCTCTATAGGTAGTATTATTGTTTATTATCTCCTGCTATAGTGCTTATAGCTCTAGGTCCCTAGTAAAGATTATTGCGTCCGGGATATCTAGGTAGCTTGCTAATACTTAGTTCCTCCTTACTAGGGGGCTAGCTATAGAGCCTCCTCAGAGTTGCGCGTAGTTAGGTATTAGATATAGGAACCTTCCCTATTTCTACTTATTATTTCATCCTTAGGGTGCATTCTGCTCCCACTAAGAAAGAGAATTAGGGAATACCACCTCCCTACTAGAGTAGTACTTAATATAGAAGTTATATTAAAATAACTCCTCTACTTACCTACTCTAATATTCTATGAGGTATTGCTTTCTTATAAAGTATTTAAGCCCCTAGTAGTCTATTAGTACCTTAAAGATAGAGATATTATATAGCTCTACTCTCTATATGTAGAACTTAAATAATACTACTAGTAGCTCCTTATTATAGATAGGGTAGTTATTCTCTACTAGTAATAGTATTCTTAAGTAAAATACTATTAGACGCTAGGTGCTCTCTAGGTTAGCTTAGGAGAGCACTCCTCTAAGAGTAAACCTAGAGCAGTTAGTCTTCATTACTATCTTATCCTCTAGGTTAAACTAGTAGAGAACTAATTAGGTATTAAATAGCCCCTTAAGCTTCTTAAATATCTTATTTTAATCTCTCTCCTAATAGAATACTATATCCTTCTTAGTAAGCGGTATTAATAGCTTAATAATCTCCTTATAACTAGATATAAATACACTATAGTAGTGTGTAACCTCTAGGAAGGTCTAGACTCCTCTAGGTAAGATAGGGGGTAGCTACTTAGTAATTACCTAGAGCTTCTCTAGATTATAGAGAGGCTCTTCTCTACTAATATAATAAACCCTATATACTTCACCTTCTTAACTAAGAACTCGCACTTTATGGGATCAAAGTTAAGTTTAGCTGCAACTAGCCTCTTGAGGACCTCCTAGACCTTCTTCTTATAGTTCTCCTTTATTCTATTTAAATAGATTGATATATTATCTATATGATTAGTAATAAAGTAATTTAAGAAGTCTTATAGCGTATTATTAATATATTATTAAAAGCTAGTAGGGGCACTAGTTAAGCTAAAGAGTATATTACTTACTTAAATAGGCTATAGTAAGTGTAGAATGCTATTCTCTTCTAACGCCCCTCTATAATCTATAACTTAAAGGAAGTAGCTACTATATCTAATTTTATATACTATTTAGCTATATTAATTTAAGACTATATCTTAGAGATTAATAGTAGGGAATACTAGTCCTTCTTAGTAATAGCATTTAGTACCCTATAGTTAATATAGAAGTAAATACCTCTACCTAGCTTCCTTACAAATAGTATTAGGGCCCTAGCTAGTAAGCTACTAGCTTAAATAAACCCCTTATATAAGAGGTCCTATAGGATATTCTTAAGTAGTAGTAGCTCCTCCCGCAATATACTATAAAGGGGTCCCTAGGAGAGTAGTAGTTCCCTCCTATCTAGAATAGGGATGAGGTTAATTTAGTAGTTTGCTCTAGGCTGGCTAGAGGGAAGCAGATAGGCTTTATTAGGGTTAAATAAGCTAGGGTACTCCTTTAGGATCTAGGCTAGTACTCTATATTATTAATTCTCCTTTAGCTTTAGGGTAAGGGCTTTCTTAATATCTACTAGGCTAATTACCTAAATCTATACCTCTATAGCGCCTCTCTAGTGCTTCCTCCGCCTTCTTACTAGGTAGTAACAGATTGTGGAGAATAGGGCTATATCTGGGAATCTTATAGCCCTTATTTCTATTATAAGGGGTAACTCTTTCTACTCCTTTAGGTATAATCTAATATAGCCCTAGCTATAATATACCTGGTAGGCTATAGTATTATATATAACCTTATTCTACTTTATTTATAGCTGCCCTAATAGGATTTCTAGGTTAAGACCCTCTACTATATATGTAAATACGCGCTAGATATAGCTACTAATCTCTGAATTAAAGGCTACTATACCCCAGGCGTTACTCAGTAATAGACTACTAAAATTATATCCCCTCATAAGTTATTATCTCTTCTTAATATATAGAAGGTAGAGTTATTAAGCTAGGAACTAGATAATTATTATATACGTATTACTACTAGTATTAACTAAAGTATAAGCTAGATATTTGTTATTAACTCTAACATATATGATAGTAGATGTACTATCTACTAGCTACTCTAGTTCATATTATTCCTAACCTAATATCTTCTCCTTAGTAAGCTCTAGGGCCTAATCTCACTCTAGAGTTAGTCTTTTCCCAACTCCTTGTTATCTTTAGAGGAGTATATCTCTACCTAGTAGTTCTCCTCTTTCTCTTAGCTAGTAGGATTAGTCTTTAGGGCCCTAACTTTAGTAACTTTTACTAGTTAGCTATTCTTTATAGGGTAGCGCTATGCAATATAGCCCTTAACCCTATAAGTATAATACGTATAGGTATTCTTAGAGCGGGTATCCTTATTCTATTGCTACTAGGGATATACTAGGTATCTATTAGAGGATAACTCTAAGTTTTATTAGGAGTAGTATTTCTCTTTTGCCCTTAAGATATATACCGCCATAGTTATATAGGTATCTCTATTAGTATTCTTAGCTGCTAGCTTCTAGTAGGGTACTTATTGATAGCTGAGAGCTTTTTAGTGTTTAATCTTCTAGGTAATATTCTAAACTTTTAAGAGCTACTTACTATAATTAGTAAGTAGGTTAATAGTAACTAACTAGTTCTTTAGTTTAGAGGTGAGGGCAGGCTCTAAGAGAAATATCTAGACCTAATTAGGCTAGCTACTACCCCCCATATCTACTAGGGTCTATTTAAATCTTAGCAAAAAGGCTAAGAGGGACTCTATCTCTCTCTACTAGAGGGTCTATAGTTAGGCTACTGCTTGAGGTTATAAGTTATAATCCTTCTAGGTTTAGTTAAAGTAAGCTATAAATTCCTTAGGATTATATTTCCTTCTCTTATTATTTACTATATAGAAGGTAGAGACTACTAGTTAGGGGTTGATATTTGTATATAGGTTAATAATATATTATACCTCTATATCTATAGAGTAAAAAGCCTAATTAATTATAAGCATATATCTTATTTATTACGCTCATAAGATATATTCTCTCTATTAACCTAAGAACTCTAGAGATAAGAGTAGTAGCTTCTAGGTTACTATACTAGATATTACTAGTAGTCTACTAGTAGTAGTTATCTATCGGGGTATAGCTAATTACTACTTACTTCTCTATAGCTCATATACTGGAACGACGCAGAGGATGTATGTGAGCAGGCAGCTAAGAATAGCTACCAAAACCAACACAAAACCCCTGAATAGAGTCGCGCGCCCTTGGTCCTACGCCAGCAAGGGCGACTCACTGCCAAATGGTCCTCGGAGTGAGGGAAACTCATGCAGAGCTAAGGGACTCCTAATTAGAGGCCCCGTAGGTGATGAGATATCCCTGGAATATCGCGGAATCAGATGACAAGCCTTGTTGAAGTGATATAACACCCTTAGAATAGAATAGAATAAAAGATATATATAGATATAATAGTGCGCGTATGTGAAGGAAGGTATCTGTGGAAAAAGAAGGTGAAAAGCTGGATCTTAAGAAGATTATCTGAAGGATAGGAAGAAAGATAGCCCCTATTTATAAGGGGATCAGAGTGCTAGCAGAAAGAAAACAAGATAGCTGATCTATTCGCTGCCCAGCTCTAATACTTATTATTAGAGGTAGTTTATACTATTACTAAGTTAGTATATAATAGCTCGCCTTAGCTATTAGCTATTAGGTTATTAACTATCTTACTAACTAGTGGGGAGTAGCGCTTAATCTATTTCTTATTACTGTAGTAGTAAGCTTTAAATATATAAAGGGCTAGACCTAAGTCTATGTAATAAGAGGTAGTATAATACTATTTATTTGAAGCTGAAGAGGAAAAGGGAGAGTTTTCTACTTTAGTAAGGTTATACTAGGTTTATAGGTAGCTACTAGGTAGGCCCTAAGGGCAGTAAGTCTAAGCAGAAGCCCAAATAGTTCTAACCGGGCGTAGCCCATAATAGCTATTAATAGCTTATATAGAAGCCTCTTAAAAAGCTCTATAATATAGCTACTATACATATATTTAAGTATAAATATAGGTTAGTAGAGAAAAGAATAGTAGTTTAATATGTCTAGTAAGCTATATAATTACTATAGATTAATAGGTTATAAGAGAGGAGAGAGAGAGAAAGGGGGTATTGTTAGTAGTAAGGAAGTTTAATTTCTAGCTTTTAGTTAGAGTAGATTAATTATAGTAGGCCCGCGCGGGAAGCTATTTTATTTATTTACTTTAGATAATCTCATAGCAGGTTAGCTAGAGTTAGGTAGAAGCCAAGAGCTATTTAAAATTATAAAAGCTACTTATTATAAGCGCCTTTATAAATCTTAAATAGTATAGAAGGAAAGATATAAGGGTATATACCTTGTTAAAAATAGTAGTAATAGAAGAGAATAAATTAGCTAGAGTAGCTGCCTAGGAGGGCGTAATGCGGGCACCTAGTGCAGGAGGTGCGGGAGCGTTGATCGCTTAAAAGCCAGAAGGCGCGGCGGGCGCAGCGGGCGCAGCAGGCGCGAGAGCAGCAGGCGTGACAACCTTAGCCTCCTTCTTGGCCTTCTTAGCTTTGAGAAGGGATTGCCTCTTGTGTAGTAGGCGTATATAGAGGGTATAGCTAAGGCGTTGCTACTAAGAGAACTAGGGTTCTATTAGCAGGCGGTATAGTAGTAGCGGGGGG
>JAXCEF010000832.1:0-13512 GCA_037178605.1 Colletotrichum euphorbiae | reverse complement strand
CCCCGCGGGAAGCTGGGAGTACTGTGCGCGGTGAACTGTGCACCGCTGAGGTAGTAATGGAGTCTATAGAGTCTTGCTAACTAATTAGCAAAAAGATAGAATTTTGCGGGAGATATGTTAGAAATAACTTAGTTCTTTACTACCTCTTAATAACTAGCATAATAGTTATATAAGAATATAAAATTATTTGAGAAATATTTCTTAATTATTTCTTATATATTATGAGGCGTAATATTTAGATTTCTATAGCTAGAACTAGTAACTTAAAGCACTAAGCTAGATGTCACTATATAAATGGTGCGCAGTCACTGTCACGTATCGTAACGTATAGTTACTACTACGTAGCATACTGCTTCTATCACGTGGCGTCTGTTATCTATGAATAAGACCAGTAGTATAGAATATAATAATATAAGACTTTTACTCCTTTTATACTAAGACCTATCTTTTATTGTTTTACTATATATCGTTCCTATTTATTGCTATTCGTTAAACGTCTCATTACCCCCTCGGTACTACTATAGGCATACTAAGAAGATGCTAATATCTAGTAGTATAACTACTAGATTTTCTTTTTTAGATTCTCAACCTCATTAAGTCCCTCTACCCCACGCTTGCTTTATGGCGGGAGCCTAGAAGAGGCGTATAAGATATCTGCGTTAGGATAAGGGCTTAGGTTTAGGCTTAAGCTCTGAGGACTCTATTATAATAAATTAGTAGAAGTCTGCTACTAGGTTATCTTTCCTCTCGCCCCGTTTTATAGAGGCGTAATGAAATAACGCCTGCTGTATTGCGGCTTTTATAAATTACTATAAATATAACCTAGTGGTTTATAGCTTTAGCTAGGCTTTCCTCTGTAATATAGTGGTGTTGGGTAGTCTTTATTGGGATATAGGCTAAATACTTCACGTCCTGCAGGCTTCTCGCAATACTAGCTAGCTTAATAAGCTACTTAATATTAATATTTAGAATATTAATACCTACTTGCTGAGGGAGACTATTAGTAGTATAATGAGGGTCCTTTTTTGCTATTACGAATTTAGTACTCTCTATAGCTCTTTTAGCGACCTTAGCCCTAAAGAGATCTAAGTTTGTAATACTGGACGGCTTATCTTTATAGCTGCTCTGCTGCTAACTACTCCCCCTCTGCTAAAGCAGCCTCCCTAAGAACCTGGAGTGCTGATGAAGGTAGAGACTTAAGCACCTCTCGGGGCATTATCTAAACCCCTAACTATAAGTTAGGTTACTACCCTATTGATATATCCCACTAGCTCCTTATATTCCCTACTAGATAGTATTTATACTAGTCCTACTAGGAAAATTGCTATTATATTAGCCCCTCTAGATATTACTTATACTAGTCCTACTATGAATACTATTATTCTCATAGCCCCCCTAAGCCTAGGAGTAATAAGATAAAGTATTATCTTACTAGGCTACTTATAGTAGGGTCCCCCTAACTATAGCTTGCTAGCACCTAGAGTTCCTTAGTAACCTTACTATAGCCTAATACCTTAGTATATTTATAGAGGGAATAATGCCTTCTAGAACCTGTATAGTCTCTTCTTAGATATTCTTGCCCTAGTAGTTATATGGGGTTTTACTACCTAGGTATAGCTAGCTCTAGCGCTCTTCTCACCCTAGATATTATAGGATTATAAAGTGTTTTAGCCTAATGCCCCTACTTTAAGGTATAGTAAGGAGCTAGTTTTCTATAACTGCGGAGTTATATACTACTATAAAGTGGATATCTAGCTCTCCTACCTCTTGGCTCTAGCTAAGTACTCCTACTATTATATAGCTATTACTACCTAGTGGGAGACTCTCCTCTAAGGTTCTGCTCTCTCCTAGTAGGTCTATATCCTTATAGATATAGAGCGGTAGTACTACTAGTTAAATAAGTTACTTGCGTTATATAATACTATCTAATAGAAGTTTGCCCCTACTATAGCAGAAGCTTAGACTTAGCTCTAGGAGAATTAATTTACTTTTAACTAGATTAATAGTGAAGATAATATCCGCTAATATATATATGAAGTCTTTAACTATATTAGGGCATGGGGATCTATTACTCCCTACTAGCTACTTATAGTCTTTTATTAATCCCTTGATCTAGCACTCTAATAATTTCTCTATAAGCCTAGGGCAATAGATATAATAGATATATATCTCTCGCTTATAGATAAGAAACACCGCACTATCTAGCATGCTCACGCTCCTTTCTTATTTAGCCTAGGAGCTTATTACGCCCTTTACTTAGCTATACTAAATAACTCTGCTTATTGGGGTTATTCATACTCCTATTGGGATTCCCCGCGATAGGACCGTTAGCATCCCTAGTCCGGATATCGCGGAGGATTCCAGCTAAACCGCTCTAATAATCGAAATACCCCGCGTTAGGCTAATAAGCTAGCGGGCAACTAAGCCCCCTAGGACGGCTACTATAACGCTTGAAGGCCTTGGGAACATCCTCAATAGTTTAACTACTTATAATAGATAGCTTAATACTATTATAGTAATTAAGCTTACTAGGTTTTTAAAGATATTAACCCTAAGACTATTATTAACTACTTTATTAATAATAGATATAAGCTTATTAATATCTATAAATAACCTAACTTATCTAACTTATATTAGCTATAAGTAAGATAGATAGGTAATTATAGCTCTGACCTAGTAACGCTTCCCTCCCTAAAGGAGGAGACTAACTACTAGCCTATATAGGATAATCTCGTTTGCGACTCTAGCAACGCGTTAGCTTTAGATGCTAAACGCCCCCTTTTTGTGGGCCTCACTATTAATACTACTGCACCTACTACTAATTATACTACTAATTTTACTTTAGAGGCTAGCTAAGTTATTAATGCCTCTCCTAAACTGTAGAAGAGCACTTGCCTCTATAAGTAGACCTATTTCTACCTCTATGTATCTGCCTAGGTTGATGGGCCTATAGAGGAAGTTTATGTTAATACTAGCGCTTCTATCGCCCTTATTAACTAATAGTAGATAGATCGCTTTATTAGTAAGGCCTACTTACGCCTAGTAGACCCCCGCTATATAGTAGCTATAAACTTATTCTTTGAGGTTATAGAAGAAGCTACTTTTAATTTCTACCTCCTGGGCATACTTAGTAGCATACTTATTTAGGCTTATATTATTATTACTACAGGAGTTATTAACTTACTTAGCGCGAACCTGCTCTTAGGTATGCCCTTTTATGAAGACTATGGGTTGCTTATTGACTTTAATAAAGGGATTATAAAGTTCCGCTCTATATATAGTATAGCTGCTGATGTAACCTATAAGAGCATCCTCCCTATCGTCTGGATAGTTAACCTTATATAAGCTACTATAATCTCTCCCCGTGATTCCGTCATTGCTATAGTATGTTATGCTAACCTCCTAGCTTCTCTAACTGCTAGTAACTGAGACTAACTGTGGCGTTTCTATTCCTGGATCCCTTCTGCAGTTAATAGCGTTATTACCCCGGATACCCTAAAGCTAGTTCTTTTATGAAACCCTTTAATTAGGCTGCTTAATATCCCTAAAGGGATGAGAGTTAGCACTTTAACTTGCTTTAATAGTACTAATACTGCAAATCTTATTAACTAGGCTAATATTAATACTCTTTTCCCGGAATATCCTAACGCTCTATCTATTATAATAGAGGAAGCTTTCTATACTATAGTATCTAGTAATACCCCTACTGTGAATCCTAGCCCTGCGGAAGTCCCCTCCTATAGTATCTCCCAGCCTGATAGCATACTAATAATTAAGTTAGCTGCTGGTATTAAGATCTATACTAGTAACCCTACTTTTATAGCCTGCCTAAAGGTAGTTTTTAACTACTATAATATCTTTTATAATTGCGGTATTATCTTAATACCTAATAAAGAAGGTATATATCTTAATTTTATTAATAGTTAGTAAAGCTAGGTTAAGGCCTCCCGCCCCTTCCCCCTAGGAATAGAAGATACTAAGCTTACTTATAGTAAGCTTAATAGCCTCTATTCTAAAGGCAAGATATCCTTTGCTATTAGATTAGTTTCTATTATATGCCCCTTATTTATTATGTAGTGTGTAGTAAATAGAGTATAAAAAGGCTGCTTAGTAGTTAACTTTCGCCTGTTAAATAAGGTTATACTTCCTGATATATACCCTCTCCCAGACTAGGATAATATTCTCAACTATTTATAAGGTAAGGGCTAGGTTATAGTACTTAATACTACTAGATGTTTTTATTAGCTTCTAGTATATTCTAAATATTACAACTAGATAGCTGTGATTTCCCCACGCAGTATTAAGGTATCCAATATCATTTTAATAGGGTTTAAGAACTCCCCCGCATATGCTTAATACTTTATGGATAACTTATTCTATGACTACTAAGATATTATTTAAGCCTATATTAATAATATTATAATCTTTAGTAATATTACTAATAACTACCTCTAGTATATTGAGATTATGCTTAAGCTCCTTGAGGATAGCTACCTCTATATCTCTGTAGAGAAGTTGTTTGCTAGCTTTATTTCTATAAGGCTCCTCGGCTATATAGTTGATGCTACTAGAGTCTTATATACTAATAACCGTATTGAGGCTTTTCAGCAGCTTATGTTCCCTAATAACCTCTATAACCTCAAGAGATATCTTGGGATAGCAGGATAGCTATACTGTAATATACTATAGTTTGATATTATTATGGTACCCCTTACTTACTATAAAATAGTCCTTTCTACTCTCCTCTATAGTAAAAATAAGCTACTATAAGGAGTACCTAAATAGATATATACTTATTACCTCACTAAGGGTATTTTTAAACCTATAGAAGAGGAAATTAAGTTCTAAACTCCTCTATAAGAGAATCTCTATAATTAAGTTATATAGTATTACTATAATCCTACTAAGGAACTCTTTATTAAGCTAGATATATATAAAGGAGGATTTAGAGTTATAGTCTTTTAGTTAGAGGACAAACTCCCTAACACATAGATCAACCTTACTACGCTTAAGACCTCTAATATTTAGCCTATTCTATTCCTCTCTAGGGTAACTATACTTACTAAATAGCGATTTTAGGCTACAGAAGTAGAGGTTACTAGCGTAGTATAGGCTATTTAGAAGCTTTATAAGCTAGTTTAGTCTAATTACTAACCTATTAATATCCTTACTGACTATATTACTACTTGTAATATCCTCACCTATATCTTACTATATATACTTAACCTTATAAAAGTAAATCTAAAGCTTACTAATATAGCTAATTACCTCTTGTAGTTCTAACTATGCGTTACTTATATCCTAAATAAACTTAATGTGGTGCTAGATGCTTTCTCTCGCCTCCTATTACTTTAACGTTCTAGTTAAGCCTTACTATTCCCTAAGGCTAATAAACTTGCTGATATTAATAATAGTATTGCTAAAAAGGTAACTAATTGTGGTCCCTTTGACTTTATTAGGCTTGCTGAGGCCTCTGTGCTAGGAGCTTCTGCTGAGACTATTGTCTACTTTGATGCGGAGTTCTCTGCTTAGATTGTGAAGGCTTATGCTAATAACTGAAGATATAGCGCTATCTTATGCGGTATTGCTAATAATAACGCTAAGTAATAGCATACTATTATGCCTCATAATGCCCTTAAGGAAGAGCGCTGCGCTATAGCTGATGGGTGTCACTCTAAATGTTTCTAGGTTTAGCTATAGATATAGCGTGATAGCCTCCTTTTTCATATTAATGCCAATAATATAGAGAGTCTCTGTATTCCCCGAGCTATTATTCCTGATGTCCTTTAGCTAGTATATAATAATAAGTACTACTTTAGTATTAATTATATAATTTATAAGTTAGCTAGGACTTAGTTCTATAATAAGGTGAAAGCCTGCTGCTTATATATCTGCTATTACGTAGGATATTAGGAGAATAGTGTTAATTAGAGCTTACTTCTAGGCATTTTTTAACTTATTCCTATAGTGCCTTGCTCCTATTATATTGTGATGATTAACTTTATTATAGACTTACTTCTTATTTCTTCTATAGGTACGTTTTAGGCCTTACTAGGCTATAATATGCTTAATTGCCTCTTAATATAGATATGTAAGTTCTCTAAGAAAGGGCTTTTAATCTCTAGCGATAAGTGATATACTGCTTAGGATTGGGGACTTATATTTATCTGGTTTTGGCTGATATGTAACTGGGGTATCCTAGTGCGTATTATCAGTAACTAAGACCCCAAATTTATCTTGAGGATTTGGAAGGCTATTTTTTCCGCACTGAGAGTTAAGCTCCTCCTCTCTACTGCATATTATCCTTAGACTGATAGCTAGAGTGAGCAGACTAACTAGACTATTAAGATCGCCCTATAATATTATATATGGGTAGACCTAAATACCCCCTAGGTAGATATTCTTCCCGCCCTTTAGTATAACCTTAATAATGCGTTATTGACTACTATTGGCTAGTCCCCAAATGAGGTTATGCTAGGCTTTTGCCCCTAGGCTATCCTTAATATTATTACTAATAAATCTGCGCTAATAGAGGTTATTAAAGTCCTCTAATATACCTACTAGGAGGAAGCTGCCAGCCTTATTAATACTACTAATAAAATCTGCTAGTAGTACTATAACTATTATTAAATAGATATTAAATTTGATATTAGTGACTAGGTTTAGGTCTGCTTTAGTAAGGGTTATTACCTGCTTAGCTACCTAAAGCATAAATAGTTAGTAACTTAAGCTAGCTTATTTCGAATTACTGCTAAGGTTAACCCTACGGCTTACTGGCTTGACCTCCCGGCTGCCTGGAAGATCTATCTGGTCCTTAATATTACTTAACCCTTCTAACTAGCTAAGGGATTAGACCTGTTTTATTAGATGCTAGCCCTGCTATAACTAATTATTATAGATAGTTATAATAAGTATGAGGTAGAGCGCCTTATTAACTAATAGATTAACTAGTGAGAGTATAATCCTACTATTTAATATCTTATTAAGTGGAAGGGCTACTTTATAGCTAAAAATATGTGGGAGCTGCGTGAAAGCCTGCTTGTTCACGCTAGCAATGCGGTTAAAGCCTTTGAAACAGCGTTGCCGCTCCATACTGACAAAGAGTGGGGCTAACTGCGCTACTCCCGTCCTATAATGGGATCCCTTTGAATATTACTACTGCTTTCTTTGGGACTATATATAATGCTTTTGCTTAGCTTTGCTTAAAGATAGCCTTCTTTTATAGAAGTGGTATTATACCGCGCTAAGCCTTAGCAGGCTATTAAGGTGTCTCATCCAATAAAGCTATTATTCTCTGCGATATTAGACTTATAACCCGTAAGGCTGACGCGCATCTCTATATTAACTATTTACTTCACTTTTACATAGTTTTTTTGACCTAAGCCTAGCGCCTTCCGCTTGAAATTTATGCGCAAAAGCCTGACTTTTTCTTTTATACTATATATATTAAAATCTTTATTACTTTATTATTTTGTTTATTTTTCTTTTTTTACTTTTTATAAGCCCTTGTTACTCTTTACTAATTTGCTGCTGTTCTTCTTAATATAATAATGTCTGCTGATCGCCTCTCCGATATTACTGCTGGCGCTGCTGCCCCTTCCCAGGATGCTGCTAGCACTTTCTGTACTGCTGCTGACCCTACTGCTAATCCCGCTAGCCCTAATAGATCTGAGCGCTTTGACCCCATCTCCTCTTACCCTAAAGATAGCGATATGGATATAGCTGACCCCGCTGATGAGGTTGTTAGCTCTAGTGTTACCCCCTCTTAGCGTCCTACTTATCCCTATGGCTCTAACCCTCCAGCTAAGGATAACGATCTCCTTAATAACCTCACTGAGGAGGATGAGGAGGATAATGAGGAGGAAGTTAATAATAATAATGATGATAATAATACTCCTGCTATCCCTAGTAACCCCGCTGCTAAATACTGCCCTAAGGGACCTATTACCTATATTGCTACTAATAAAGCCGCTTTTACTCTCTTCACGCGGTTCTCTAATAACGCTCTATAGGCTGAGGTCTTTTCCTTCCTTAGGGAGATCTTTAGTGAGAAGCATATAATTACTAATATCTCCTCCAACCTAGCGGTCCGCTGCATCTAAGGTACCTGCAAACGCGCTCTAACCGCTATGCTGAGCGGTCTTGCGTATAGCTACTTACTTCCTTCCCGCGCGTCTGTACTTATAGTGTTTATCTCCTATTATCCTAGTACCTTTAATACTAAGATTGCTAGTAGTCTTATTATACTTAACTGCGCCGACCTAATATTACCTACTATAGTTATTAGCCTCTAGAGTATCTATAATTAATAATGCTGCCCGTGCTGCTACTAGTAAGGCCTATAAGACTACTAATAATATTACTGCTGCCGCTAAGCGTACTAATACCTAGGTTGCTGCTCTTACTACTGGCCTTTGCGATAAGCTTATTCCGCGCGTCTCCGCTCTTGAGGCTAGTATTAAGACCTTTAGCGCTATAGGTTAGGATAACTTTACTAACCGCCTCGCTAATATTGAGAATAGTATAGTTACTAAGTAGGTCTTAGGCAATAAGATTACTTAAGCTACTACTAAGGTTAATAAGGAGGTTAAAGCCCTTCGCTCTAAGGTTGCTTCCCTCCGCGCTCTTATTAGCAGGGTCCCTAAGATTAATTCCCCGACCCCTGTCCGCGCTACCCCGAAGACCACCACGCTGAGTAAGAAGCGTAAGGCTGATAATATTAGTAATATTTTTAATTAAATCGCCCACACTATGGCCTTATTTTGCGGAGGATAGGACTAGTTGCTATTAGGATGATAGCTTTTTCTATTTGGGGGTAGATATTACTATATAAATAGTGCGTAGTTACTATTACATATCGTAATATATAGTTACTACTACGTAGCATACTGCTACTATTACGTGGCGTCTATTATCTATAAATAAGACTAGTAGTATAGAATATAATAATATAAGACTTTTACTCCTTTTATACTAAGACCTATCTTTTGTTGTTTTACTGCATATCGTTCCTGTTCACTGCTATTTATTAAACGTCTTGTTACCCCCTCGGTACTGCCACAGGCGTACTGAGAAGATGCTGACACTAGATCTAGAAGGTATATCTTAAGTATATATTCCTATAGATAAATTTAATAATATTAGGTTTATTAAAGAATTAAACAAGAATAATGTTGCTTTTAGTACATATCTAACCCTCTAAAAAAATAAAACCTAATTTAATAAGTTGATAACTAAGATATATATTACTTTTAAAGTAAAGAAAGAAGTTAAAGCTTATTTAC
Source organism: Colletotrichum euphorbiae (assembly GCA_037178605.1). Taxonomy (NCBI): domain Eukaryota; kingdom Fungi; phylum Ascomycota; class Sordariomycetes; order Glomerellales; family Glomerellaceae; genus Colletotrichum; species Colletotrichum euphorbiae. Next base: position 4,228 of record JAXCEF010000832.1, on the reverse strand, counting down.
TATATAGGTAGAAGATACTTATACTAAAGATCCTATACTTATCTCCTATATATATCTTATTAATAGGAAACCCTAGTGAAGCTGAGGAATAGTTACTATATGTTATGGGCTACGCCTAGTTGGAACTATCTGGGCTTCTACCTAGATTCACCGCTCTTAGGGCCCACCTAGTGGCTACCCACAAACCTAGTGTAACCTCGCTAAAGCGGAAAACTCTCTCTTTTCCTCTTTAGCTTTAAATAAATAGTATTATATTACCTCTTATTGTATAGTGTTGGTTTGCACACGGGCGGGGTGACACAAACGCGCGCGTAGCCCTAATATGTATTGTTCGTATTGAAGCTATTCAGGAGTCTGCGTGTGAGTGTAAGTCTAAGATATAAACTGGCTACGTGGGCAGTGGTGTTATGCCATATTGGGCCTGCAAATACAGTTACGTAACGTACGCACGTATGTATGATATCATATCTCGCAGAGCGCCCATCCTGCCACTCCATAGGTTACGGGGTTATTGTCGAACTGGGCGTACGCCGATGGGCGTATGCCGATTTGACCTGAAATCCGTCCCGACCGATAGCTGGATTGTGGGTACCTGTATCTAGCAGAGATTTTGGTGGAGACCTTTGTACCTCAGAACGAACGAAATACACACATCAATTTTGACCCAATTGACGCGTAGAGGTCCGACAATTAAGAGTCTCATACGCATCGTTACCCGATTTTGAAGCTATCGCGACCGGACAACGCGTCAAATTGCACCTAACCTACTCTTCGCCACCCTCTGAAGGCCTACAATGCCTCCCAACATGTCCAAGCCCTCTGCTGATGAGGCTATCACGAAGATCCGGCTGAATAGTCCGAAGGATTGGATATTATGGATCAATCAGCTGGAGGCTCGCGCCTCTAGAGTCGAATTATGGCACTATATCGATCCAAGCAAAACAACAAGCTATCGCTTAGTGACGCCGTCACAAAACCCGACCTTCTAGATGCAAGGCTCATTATCAGGGCCTACCCAAGCACTCGCACCAACTCAGCGACCCTGATCAAAACTGCCTCCGACGAAGAGATTACACCTACGTGGTGGAGATATTCAACATCAACCAACAGCATCTACTCAAGTATCATCCACATAAGGGGGCAATTATCATCCCTACGGGGTTCGTGGTGATGGCTACAATTGATAGCTACAAATCCACCACCCCTCCAGACGAGATACGTGAACGTCCTCTTCGCCAAAAGTACGATTCCTCAACTATTCGCAAACCCCTTCGAGGCTCAACGTTATTATAGCACCAACATATGGGCCATTGCGGCCCAGAGCCCTTTCGTCGAATACGCGAGGCTACGCGAGGGGTCCATATTAACAACAACAAGCCTATTGAGACTATTAAGTGCGACTCTTGCGCTATGGCGAAGATGACAAGATAGGTCCGCTAAGCCCCGAGAGAGTTAGTGATATCGTTAAAACCCGGCGAAAGGATCGCTATCAACTTCCACAACTATAATAAGGGATATAGAGGGTATATATTAGCTGCTATTATGGCGGATAGAGCCTCAGGCTTCGCCTAGGACTTCTACCTAGCTAACCAAACAAGCAAATCCCTCATCTGAGTAGTAGATAAAGTTATATTAACAATTAACATACAGTATAAGACTAAGGTCCAGGTTATCGAGGCTGACAACAAGATACTTTAACACCCAAGAGTCATAGCAAGGCTCAAAAGCAAGGGTATTCAAATAGAGCTATCCGCTCCAAATACGCAAGCCCAAAATAGAGGCGCCAAAAGGATCGCTGCTATTATTGAGCAAAAATCCCGCTCCCTATGACTCTTAGCCTCGCTACCTATAGTGCTATAGCCTGAAATCATGAAAGCTGCTACCTACCTATATAACCAGACGCCATAAAAATAGCAAAAAGGCTAGAAGATGCCTTATAAGATACTTCATAAGACGTTAAAAGAGGGTTTTATAGTACCTAACCTAACCTATCTTCGAACATATAGTAGTAAGTCTTTTATATTAACTTCAGACGCCTAACTTCATCAAAATCAACGCCAGCAACTAGCAGCAAAAGCCTGGATTAGCTACCTCATTAGTTATACTACCTCAAATAGCTATAGGATTTAGAACCCTCTGAAAGGAGAGGTTATTACTACTTAAGATATCCTTTTTAATAAGGAGGCTATTTTTAACGGCTAAATAGATACCCGCCATAATAACTTCAAAGATATAACCCTAGAGGAGATTTAAAATCACTATACTACGCTCCTCAACCCAAGAACTACTATTCAGAGCAACTCTAAAGCTATCACAGACCTAAATAATAACGCATAATATGTAGAAGACGAAAATAACTAAATAAATAGTAAAGTGTTAGCACTAGAGCTAGTTTATAGCTATTCTCAAGCAAAATTTGCTCTGCTACTGACTCCCCTATAGTCCCCTGAATTAATATTCTTCTAAGTACTTAAGGAAGGTATTTACGCTGACCTCAACGTGAGGAGGCATATCTCAGCAGTTTCTAATAATACTAACCTAAGTTCAGACTTCTATTTAAAAGTTAGAGTTACTATAAGGACTTTATATAAGGCGGTCTTCCTAGGCCATACCACTAATAAATTTCACTTACCTCATATAAGTAAACCCAATATATATCGTATACCTCATATATATAAAACTGATAATAGTTAAAGGTCTTTAGTATAGTCTAATTAACCTATTAATCCTTCAGTAAGCGGCTATAAGCCTGCCCGGGATATCACAATAAGGCTACTATTCCCAGCCCTAGAAGTAATAACTTTAGGGATAAATCTAAAGTAGTAAAATACCTACTAGAAGTTATTGCTAAAGTTGCCCTCATTACATATCAAACTACAAAATCACCCCATAGGGGCTAAGTTTATCTAGGCTAAAGAGAGGTATCTCTAGAGCTACTAAATATCCCAATCTTAGTTAATAGTATTGCGAAAGACTATAAAGGGTTATAAGGTCCTTAGATACCACTAGGTATATACCTATAAGCTAAATAAGTATAGCAAGCTTCTAAAAGTTAAGGCGAGACTTATAATAAGAGGCAATTAATAGCCTCATAACCTTTGTAATACCTATACTACTATATTAGCTAGGATATTATTTAGAACCCTTATTGCTATTACTAACTAATTTAATATAGATCTAATCTAATATAACGCTATTAATACCTTTATATATACCAACCTTAATAAAGAAGTCTATATGGAGATACTACTAGAGTATTAAGAGCCTAGAAGAGTGCTCAAGCTACTAAAGGCCCTATATAGGCTTTGCAGATCCCGTCTCTTATAGTAGCAACACCTCAAAAAGAGTTTAAATACCCTCAATTTTAAGCAGATACCTAGCAAAAACTACTATTAGCGCTATAGCAAGGTCTTATTCTTCTTCTACATTAATAACTACGTTATAGCATATTCCCCTAAAGATTACAGTTATACTACCTCACTAATTAGATAACTATAGAAATAATACCATCTCGAGGGTAGTTAAGACCTACATTAGTTCCTAGGGATTAAAGTCCTTTAAGATTATCTGAACAAGAGGCTATAGCTATTGCAGTTAGTGTTTATTAATAAGTTAATAAAACTACTAAATAACTACGTTAATACTAACTCATACTATAATACCCCAATAGCTACTAAAGAGCTATTACTATATAAAAGGCAAGTAACACCTCAAGATATTCAGCTATATCAACAAAAGGTTAGATTACTACTATACGCTACTATTATAACTAGACCCAATATCGCTTTTATAGTAAGTTATCTTGCGAGATTCAACTAAAACCCTAGCCTAAAACACCACCAAGCCGCTAATTGGGCTATATAATACCTACTAAAGATAAAAGGGCTCTATCTTAAGTATAGAGTAAGGGATACTAATAGGCTAGAGGTAGCTTCAGACGCTAGTTTTGCAGATAATTCAATAGATCAAAAGAGCTCTCAAGCCTTTGTAACAAAGCTATTTAGAGGAATAATCGCTTAGAGGGCTAATAAATAACAAATAGTCACAACTTCCACTATAGAAGCAGAGCTTTTAGCCCTATCGCAGGCTGTAAAGGAAGGACTATTCGTAAGTTAGCTAATAACCGCCTTATGGGTAAGCCTCCCTCCTAGAGGAGAGCCTTCCTACGCAGTCGCAGTTAATCAGCCTCACGATAGCCTCAAGGTAGTTATCTAATGTAATAATACCT
>JAXCEF010000831.1:0-13557 GCA_037178605.1 Colletotrichum euphorbiae | reverse complement strand
CAGATATTTCTGAACTAGGTGTAGATATATTGACTGCGAAGTACTTATATTGTAATCTATTAAAGGAATATTTTAGTGAGTGCTCTTTAAAGAAATTTATTTATTGATTTTTTCCGGTCTATCACTGTGACACTACATACGGTGAATGGAGAGATTACTTAAACCAACGGGCTTTAAGTGATGCTAATACCGTAACATCTCTACTTAAATTAGAAAAACAGGTGGTTGGTAGACTTTTTCCGGACGGAATGGTAGGGTGATCTATTATAAATAAGGAATTAGGTATGAATGACCTTAATAGTTTGTGGTTTTTATATGAAAGAACCTTAGGAGGTGCATTTACATTTGTACGTGGAGGAGAGGATGATACTTTCTATCCTATACCTTATGCATCTATTATACCTGACTTTTACAACGGAGATTATTCTCATATTTGTCCTTTCCCCTTTTCAGTAGATTTTACAATACCTATTTTTAATAAAAATGGTGCATATCCTGATATATTTTCATTAATTGATAGTACTAATTTGCAAACTTCTGGTTCAGAAGAAGTAATTTTCGCGAAAGTAGATTATCATGATGAGGATGGGGAATCAGAATCTGCTCATTTTCTTTTTAACTGTAGAACTGACTTTGAACCGGCAATAGTCAGGGATTGAAACTCTCAAGATATGGTTTATATAGATATGGGTAATAATTCTTATGTGAAGTATAATCCTAACTATATAACTGAATCTATGCTTAATAAACCTATTGTAGTAAAAATGGCAGAAGGGGAATATACAACAACTACTCTAAGGGTAACAAGATTATACAAGTTGAATGAAGTTAATTGTCGTAATTCTTCTTTCAATAGATATTGAAAGTTTTCTATAGAATGTTTAGAAAAGAGTGGACGACCTTATAGATTAACAGATTCACTACGAATAAACTATGCCTTAGCCAATTCACCTATATTAGGACGAATTGATTTCAATACTATAAATTGAAAAGGAGGTAATTCTTCTCAATTCAGGCAAAACCCCAGGGATTTTAGTATAATGGTGAATACATATGACTTTTAATCATTATGATATTGGTTCGAATCCAATAGATCCTAGCTTTTATTAACAAGATAATATCATTAGGTGCGACGCTGCCTGCCTGACCCCAGCACCCCCCTGTTCCCCCTTTCCCCTGATCCCCTAGTGCTACGCTATGAAGTCGGGACAGAAGCACCCATCCCATTCCCGACGTAGTAGCGAAGCCCCCCCCCTTTTGCTTACAAAAGTAAGACAAAAGGGGGGGGGGGAAAAGGGGAGAGAAGTACTCCTCAATTAATTGAGGAGGAATGGAATGGAGAGCAAGAAATGGGAGAGAAGTCGAGCTTGCGCTCGTGGTAATCTCGACTTAAAGGTATAGAGGGCGAAGCATGGATGGGGAATAGATGGCTTAAAGGGAATGAAGTATGCCAACATATCAGGAAACGAAATTGGTATAGACTCATTAGTGACATATATAATATATATTGTATAATAATAAAACGGTTATCATTTAATGGTAGGATTGCTGTCTTCCAAACAGAGTGTGTTGGTTCGATTCCGACTAACCGTAAATACTAGAACTAATAGCTTAATTGGTAAAGACTTTTCCTGTCACGAAAAGGGATGTCGGTTCGAGGCCGACTTAGTTCGAATAGTCAAAATTACAGTATTCGGGTATACTTCTACCCTCAGCCCCCTGCGAAGCACCCCCTTTCCGACGTAGTAGCGAAGCCCCCCATTGCTTTCTCTCCTTGTAAGAGAAAGAAATGGGGACAGAAGCGCGAAGCACCCCGACTTCTCTGCGAACCACCCCCCATCTTTTGTAAACAAAAGTAAAGATGGGGATAGCGTAGCAGGGGATGAGGGGATGAGGGGATGAGGGGATCCTGCCTGACCCCGATGCACCTTGTCTTACTTGACTGAAGCCAAAGTAAAGACGGGGGTATATAGGCAAGCAGGCTAGAGATCCAGGAAAGGTCGCCATAGGTAGGGCAAGATATTTGCTAAATATTATGTGAAAACATTTGGGCGTTCGAATCGTCTTCTTTCCGTCATAGCTCGGTCTCCATGCACCCTTTGCCGGGCTTTTGTCTTACTAGAGGGAATGGTAAATATTAACCCTCTAGTGGGTAAAATTCAAAAAAAAAATATGAATAATTTATTTATCGTAGATGAAATATATACTAGTGGATTTAAAACAGGAGCTTTAGATATTGTTTCTGTATTTGCAATATTATGTGCCATTTTAACTATAGTAAGTAAGAATCCTATAGTTTCAGTATTATTTTTAATAGGGTTATTTGGGAGTGTATCTTCTTATCTAATATTATTAGGTTTAAATTTTATAGGTTTATCTTACTTAATCGTTTATATAGGAGCTGTATCTATATTATTTTTATTTATTTTAATGTTAATTAATATTAGAGTTAGTGAGTTACAAAGTAATACTAAAAATAGTATACCTTTAGCTTTATTTATAACAATTTTCTTTAATTATTTAGTTTTCCAATTCTTACCTTATGATCTAGCAATATTGAATAATACAAATAAGGGTTCCGCCTTAAATAATGTGTTATATCACTCTTCATTAAATAGCGGTGAATCCGCCAATGAAAAAATATTCAATCATAAAGTATCAAATCTAGTAGCGAACGGTTCTACACCATACCCTTCGGGTCAGGGCGCATCCGGGACAGTAAATTCTGATTTATTTTTTGCAACAAGTAGTAGTTGAGATGGAAATTTAATAGAAACAAGTCATATCTCTACAATAGGAAATATATTATATACAAGTCATAGTATGTGATTACTATTAGCAAGCTTTATTTTATTATTAGCTATGATAGGAGCAATAGTAATTACAATAAAACCAAAAAATTAAATAAATTAGCTTTATAGTGTCTGGCATACTTCTGATCCCTATACCGGGGGGGGGGGGTCAGCTCGACTTCTCTCCCTCTGACCCCGTGCTACTACCCTAGCCCCCAGCTTTTGTCTTACTTTGCTGAAGCAAAAGTAAAGACTCGGGGGCAGGGGTAGGGGATAAAGCAGCCAAGAACCGTATTGTTGGTTACGATGACTACTTCATTGGCTGGCGGCAGCTTCGCCAGCCAGCATAAGTTCTGTTTTATCCCCTGTCTCCTGCCCTGACTGTGGGAAAGGCGGTTTCACTTCTACGAAGTCGGATCAGAAGTATGCATGCCGTCGCTTAAGCCATCTATCCTACCGAGGTCAGCCAAGTGTAGAGAGACGAGTAAAGGTGGAATAGTCATTATAAAGGGATTAGCTCAATGGTAGAGCAACCGTTTTACACACGGTAGGTTAAGTGTTCGAGTCACTTATTCCTTATTTCCCCCCTCCGACGTAGTAGCGAACCCCCCCCCCTTTCCCGACGTAGTAGCGAAGCACTAGGGGATCAGGGGATCTGGGGACAGAAGCACCCCTGTCCCCACGAAGTCGGGAATGATGGGGAGAGAAGTACTCCTCAATTAATTGAGGAGGAATGGAGGGGGGACCAAAGAGTATAGTTTAATGGCAAAACAAGGAGCTTCAACCTCCGAATTCTTAGTTCGAGTCTGAGTACTCTTGAAAATATCGAAAATTCTTTAACTTAATGGTAAAGTGCATTTTTGATAAGCATGAAATCCGGCTATGGCGGCTGAGCCTAATTCTTCTTTAATAAGTTTTAGTTTAACGGTAAAACATCTAAATATTCTTAACCACGAAATAACTAAATACAATTCTATAAAGGAGGGCTCAATAGAATTAAATACTACTAGTACAAAAATTAGAAGACAGATCGCAAAAAAACAGTTATGTTCGATTTATATCTTATAACTGTGCATAAAAAGATTCCTTAACTTAAATGGTTAGAGTGTATCCTTGATAAGGATGAAATCAGTGTTCGATTCACTGAGGAATTAAAAAAAGAGAATTGACTGAGTGGTTTAAAGTGCCGGCCTTGAGTACTGGTAAGGGGTTTCCCCTTCATGGGTTCGAATCCCATATTCTCTGAGAACTTTCACTCCATGCTGGCCAACCATCATACTTCTGATTCCCCTTCCCTGATCCCCATCCGGGGGTGGTTCGCTACTACGTCGGGGGGGGGGGGGGAATGGGGAATGGGATAAAGCTGCTGTCCTGGGGGAATGGAGAGCAAGAAATTAAAGACCGGGAGAGGTGGTGTAATCATACTATTACTAGGTTAGATGGTTAAGAGATTAAGCAACAGATTAGGGCCGGGTTGGTTAGGCGCTCCTTTTGGGAAGGAGAATAGTTGCGTTCGAACCGCAATAATCTGATATGGAATTAATAGAAATGTAATAGATATAGAGCACGTATTTATATAAAAATATATAAGTATACAAAGAAACTATTAGGGAAATCTAGCTATGTATTAAAGGGATTTAAATGTTTTGTGAGATTAAAACTTTGATTGCGATCGAAAGAACTTTATGGAGTTCATTGTCCGATATATCGGTAATGGACTGTATTTAGGGGGTAGAGAGTGCGAGTAAGTTGTTGGGTTGTGGCAGCAAGTAATAACCCGTGTGAAGCATGAGCCCTTATTGAAATCTACCTGGCGGTAATTTAAAAATTATGAGTTCAGTTTCAATAAACGAAGTGAATTGAAATATCTTAGTAACTTCAGGAAAAGAAATCAAAAGAGATTCTATGATTAGCGTGAGTGAAAATAGAGGAGCCTATTTAATCTTAGTACCCTTCGGGGGAAAGGAGGTATTTAAAAAGTAAAATGGTTTAAAAACTGTTTGAAGTATATGGGGAACCTTCCTCAAAGGCTAAATATAATACATAAGCGATAGCGAAAAGTATCATGAGAGAACGATTAGAATTAGTAGTTTTATAAGCAGTTCGAGCAAAATAAATAAGTGAGAACGTACCTTTTGCATAATGGGTCACCAAGTTAACATTAGATGCGAGTGAAAGCGTAGGTAAACCAATCGTTAAAATAACGAATAGTGTCTAAAGTTAGACCCGAAGCCTGGTGATTTTACCATAATCAGGATTATAAAAGTCCGAACGGGTAGAACCAAGTATGAGCACTTGGAGTAGCCCAGGTAGAAGTGAACCTTCTGCCTTAAACCATCAAACTGACGGGAAATCCCTAAAGCAATTTCAACCAAACAGATGTGGTAACACATTTGCGGCACAGGTAATGACTCGTGGTATGGTAACATCGAAATTGATACACGTAAGTGAATGGGTAATCCGCATCCAAGCTCCAGTTAATATGGAGAAAGGTTCATCGACTATAAGGTGGTTAGCGCAAGCTTAAGATATAGTCAAACCTCAATGGAAACATTGCAGGATAATATAGTTTTATAAGTATACCAATTCCAATTATTAACAATATTGTGGCTTTATTACCTTCAAGGTATTATAGCTTTGAATAATAAATGAGTAAGTCGTCTGGAGTAAATACCCGTAGCAGCTACAAGCAAAAGTACACCGTAGAAAGGTACTCGGCCCACTTAAGGGCTAGCACCCCGACCAGTGATAGAATTGAAAGGATAACCTCTAAAGTCATTAGTATTAAAACAATTTATTTAAATAAAAAGCTACAAAAAACTTCTTTCTACATTTATTTAAACCATATAGGTTTTTATCTACATCTTGTAGATACCACTCGTCCGAAAATTCTAATACTGAATTTAACTGTGTAAAACCTATGATTGTATATGTTAATGCAGTCTCTCGACCCCTGGTCCCGAGTACCAAGGGTGCGAGAGACCAGAGGGACGAGGATAAAATAAAGATATTGGCAGATAATCGAAAAAGAATAGGTATTTATCGCTGAATTAACCAAAAAAATGGGAATTCTTACGTCGGTAGTTCTGTTAACATAAGTGTTAGAATGTATACTTATTATAGTCTACGTTCTCTTGCCAAAAGTAACAGACCTATCGATAGAGCCCTTTTGAAGTACGGGTTTTCTAATTTTAGATTGGAAATCCTAGAATACTGTGATGAAATTAAGGTTCTAGAAAGAGAACAATATTATATGGATTTACTTAAACCGCAATATAATATTGTGGAAAGAGCAGGTTCTACTCTAGGTTATAAACATACACCAGATTCTCTTGCCAAAATGAGAGATTTTGTGTTAAGTGACGAAGTTAGAAATAGAAAGGCTCTTTCTACTGTAAATGCGACAGCAGCCAGAAAAATATCAATCATAGCCCCTCGGCCTAGTCCCCAGGGCCGTAAGGCCGGGGGCGAAAGGTTGAAAATATAAAAACTAATGATAAATCAGAGTACGCTAGCTTAACTGAAGCAAGTAAAGCACTAGGTGTGACAAAAGCTTCAATAAGTCAAGCACTCTTAAATAATAGACTTATAAAAAAAACATATTTTATATCAAAGCTGGTATAAGATCATAAAAATATAAAACTATATTATCTGTTAAATGGATAGTTATATAACTATTTAGGGAGAAAAATCTCAGCTCTACCTAATAAGGTTAAAGAGATAATTTGTATCGTTGTAAAGATATCCGAAGAATTATGGTAGGTAGTGAAAGACAACACTGACCAGGATAGCTGGTTTTCTGCGAAACCTATAACAGTAGGCAATTTGAGTAACATCTTAGCAGGTACAGAATTTAATCTCAGACAAGATGTTTTAATTTTAGTGGAAGCTTTAGCTCCCATTAAAACAACATGTTGATTTGTATATATCGGGGGATCGTGAAGATTTTATCGGTGAGTATGTAGACTCGGAATGGCAAAGATGGATCTTGAGTTATCGGACATAGAATGATAAGGTTGTATTACAGCCTTTTTGTAGAAGTGAACCTTCTGCTATAAACCTTCAAATTGCGGGAACACCCTAAAGCAATCATAACCAAGTAAGAGTAGTAATACATCTTATGGCTCAGGTAACGACTCGAGGTATGGTAAAATCATGATTGATGTACGAGGCGCTGCTTTGCCGCAGCGCTCGTTAAATGGGCAATCCGCAGCCAAGCACCAGATCATTATAATGACTTGGTGTGCAGTTCATCGACTAAATGTAGGTTGGCGCAAGCTTAAGATATAGTCAGGCCCCATCCGAAAGGATGCAATGGCAATAAAGTAATTTTATTATAGAACTTATATAAATAGCTAAGCTATTTATAGGCCGGTTCTTACAAAAGACTTAATACGACAGGCGACTACCTCTCGGAGGGTAACTGATTTAAACGGGCTGACACCCTGGTTAAATAGTGTTAATAGGTTAAGGTACTGTAAGAAAAGATGTTGCAAAGCTTGCTATTATTTATTAATAGCCGGACCTAGTAGAGACGCTAGTTATCTGAGAGATGAGTTTTAAAGATTTATCTTTATTACCCATGTTTGGTATGAGACAAACACTAAGCTGTCGGCCTTTAAACCATAATAACATCAAAAGTCACAAAAAACAATTTAACACTAAATAACGGTTCAGTAGCTCCGGTAAAAAGCTACGATAATGCATTAATATATAAAAAAACGATATTACTAGATAACAAAGGTAAACCTGGAATTTATCGTTGAATTAATAAATTAAATAATAACACATATGTAGGTAGTGGTATAAACTTATCCAAAAGATTAAGTGAATATTACAATCAAAGTGAATTAAAAAGAAACACTAGACCTATCCATGCTGCCTTACTAAAATACGGATACGAAAATTTCATACTAGAAATTTTAGAGTATTGCAAAGCAGATGAGCTTATTAAAAGGGAACAATATTACTTAGATTGCTTAAATCCTGAATATAATATATTAAAATATGCTTATTCGTTATTAGGGTATAAGCATACTCCTGAAAACATAGCGAAGTTTAAGTTAAAAAAAGTTTCACAAGAACTTAAGGATATATTATCTTCAGTACATTTAGGAAAAGAAGTTAGCCAAGAGACTAGAGATAAACTATCTCTTGCTATAACTAATTATAAGAAAAATAATCCTCTTTCACCAGAAGCTTTAGCTAATATTACAGCTAAAACTACAGAACGTGAAGGAGTAGCTGTTATACTTTTAAACACTCAAACTAATGAAGAATTAGAATTCCTAACTTTAACTAAAGCTGCGGAATATTTGGGTGTAAAAAGACAAGCTATACGAAACGCAATAAAAAGAGAAAGTCTGGTTAAAGGACTATATCATGTTTCAGAAAAAGTAGGCAGTTAACGCACATATGTACTTATTACAATAATAAAAAAATAAAATTACTTTAATTTCTAACTTATAGAGTTAGAAATCAGATTTATATAATCTGTTGTCTAAATGGATAGTTCATAAAGATTTATGTACTGTTTAGGGAGAATATTTTAGCTTATTTAGTACATAAGCTAAAATTTCCGTGTATGTCAAAAGGGAAACAGCCCAGAACAAGAGTTAAGGTTCCAAAATTATTAGTTAAGTGAAATTAAGAAGGTTTTTATTAAAGTCGACAAGGAGATGGGCTTAGAAGCAGCCAAGTTTTGAAGAACTCGTAACAGAGCGCTTGTTAAGTTTTAAAAGCATCGAAAATTTAACGGATCTAAACAATATACCGAAACCTTGTCCATATTTTACTATATAGTTAGGGCGCAAGCTCATAGTAATTTTGTGGGGTAGCAGAACGTTGGATTAAATTAAGATATTTCCTCAATGAAGAAATATATAACAAACAATTCAAGTGAGAATGGTGACATGAGTAACGAATAAGAAGGAATGATAATCCTCCGCCTAAAGCTTATGGATTGGGTATAAGAAACACCCGCTAAGTAACGGCCTCTAAGTTCTAAATCTAAAGATTTAAACGATGAGAAAATCTAACGAATTACTAAAGGACAACATTTTGGTCCCCTCCTTACGAAGTACTCCTCAATTAATTGAGGAGTACTTCGTAGGAGGGGGGATAAGTGAAAAGTGTGCTGGAAAAGTTAGTAATATATTTATTTACTATAAATTATCGGACTTCTGTCCCCCTATGGGGGAAAGGGGACGAAGTCCCGGGGACGAAGTCCCGGGCTTTGCTGGCTTCGCCGACTTTGCCGGGCTTCGCCTGCTTGGCCGGCTTCGCCGGGGGGTTCCCCCCGGGCTTCGCCTTAGAAGTCTAAACTGATGATTATAGAAGAAGAAGATATTAAACCGTACCTAGAAACTGAAACAAGTAAGCTAGTAGAGAATACGAAGGCGTAAGTGAGCTAACAATCATAAAGTTGGGATTAGGCCCCCACATTGTGAATAAGAACCAAACTCCGGGGACACCCTAAAGCTCCTAATACCAAACTTAACGACGAAAGTCTTAAGCGGACCAGCTAATCACTGGTGTAAGGTAATAAGTTAGGTAGATTCTAGTAATAGAAATGGGTTATCGCGGATCTAAATCAGTAGTATGTGGGCACAAGCTTCATATTACTGTAAAAGAGCAACGAGTAGACGGTTCTTCAATATTTTCTAAATATTGTAAGGTGTACTCTAGCCCCCAGGGAAACTTGGAATTTGGATAGATAAATTTAATAATAAAAAAAATATACGTTTCAGCTGTTAAGTCAGCAATATATAAAGGGCGCCAGACCTAAATGGATTCTAAGCTTAATCCGGATTAAAAATATGGACAAAATAGCATGTACAATCTGTTAGCCTAGAATCAGGAACGTGATTCCGGTCATCCATCAAACTTAGAATGCAAATTAATAAGGATTGGTTTAACATTTCCAATAAAAAATGTATGTCTTGAAAGTATCAATGCACTGAGTAATACAGGTCCACCTGACTGAGAGAAATCAAATACTACGAAAAAATCGTAATTTAGGTTAAAGGGGTTCCGACTTCAAGGTCATTAAAACTGAAATGAGGGGGTACACATACAAAATGATGGGCATAAATATCCAGGTATGGAAAGGTCTATAAGCCAAACGAAAGAACCTGGTTTGCTTAGAGCAAAAGAAATGACGCTTACAGCAAAAACTTAATACTAATAAATAAACAATGAAAAAAAACATAGAAAGATTTAAATTAAATAATAGTAAATTACTATTACATAACGTAAGATATTATTCTTCGGGGCAGCCCCTGAATAATAACCAACTTAATCCTAATTACATATCAGGATTTATTGACGCAGAAGGGTGCTTTCATATCTCTATGATAAGAAATATCAATTTGAAACTAGGTGTAAATGTAAGAGCTATTTTTCAAATTTCTCTTCATAATAAAGACAAAGCTCTTCTAGAAAGAATAAGAGATTTCTTTGGTGTAGGTAGAGTAGCTCTACGTAGTGATGGCGCAGTAGTTTATGAAGTTTCTTCTATTAAAGATATACAAGTTATTTTAAATCATTTAGAAACTTATCCTTTAATTACAGACAAATGAGTAGATCTTCAGTTATTTAGACAAGTAATAGAGTTAATGAATAATAAAGAACATTTAACTAAGGAAGGGTTAACTAAAATAGTTAATATTAAAGCTTCTATGAATTTTGGTACTATGCCTAAATCGATCGTATCTTTATTTCCTGCAATTCATCCGATTAAAAGACCAGTAAGAACAGATTTTACAATATATCATCCTTACTGAGTGGTTGGTTATGTAGAAGGTGAAGGAATGTTCTTTATAAACATCTACAAAAGAAAAGATACTGTATTAGGTGAAGGAGTAAAATTAGTATTTAAAGTTACACAAGATAAAAGAAATCTTCCGTTATTAGAAAGCTTTACAAGTATATTCAGAGTAGGTAAAGTATACAAACAATCTCCAACGGTTAAAGTCATGGACTTTATGATAACAGGATTGACTGATATTACAAAAGATGTTATCCCGTTTTTCCAAGCTCACCCTTTAGAGGGAGCTAAGAAAGATGATTTCAACGATTTTGTAAAAGCAGCAGAATTAATGAAATATAAAGCTCATCTTAATAAAGAGGGTTTAAATCAAATTCGTTCTATTAAATTAGGAATGAATTCCAAACGTTATTAAAATATCCAAATTTAGGTAAACTACATTAGCCTAGTCCTTATAAACTAAGGATAAAATTTGTAGTGCGAAAGGAACTCGGCAAATTAACTACCGTAACTTCGGGATAAGGAGGGCTCATTAGTCCTGATTAATATCGGGTAAAAAGGAAGAAGCATAAAATAATGTTGTACGACTGTTTAATTAAAACAAAGCACTTTGCTAAAAGATTAAAAATCGATGTATTGAGTGTGATGTCTGCCCGATGCCGGCTGGTTAACGGATTTAACTAAATTATTAAAAAATTTGGTGTTGAAGGAACCCCCGGTTAATGGCGGCCTTAACGTGAGGGTCCTAAGGTAGCGAAATGCCTTGGCCGTTAAATGCGGTCTTGCATATGAAAAACATCCATCTATTTATAAATTTATTTTCAAATGCCGTCATATTAAGACGAGATAACAACGGTAACGGACATTTAAGTGTCCGTGGTACTAACTTAGCACCGTTCAGGAAATTTCCCATAAATATTATTTTTAAACGTAATGCTATAAATTGAGCTTTGATTAAGCATACTAATACAGATCCTTATACTTTAGCTAAACAAGTATTAAATAATAAATTACCTATTACAGTAGATATACTTAATTCTATATTAATAGCTAGTAATATCTCAATTACTCAAGACCAATTAGACTATATTCTAAAGTTACCTAAATTAGACTTTTGTCACATCAATAATGATACTATTAAATCTAGTAGGTTTTTAGATACAATTGGTACAGTGAGAAACGAGAAATGTAGTGCTGGTGTTTATATATGAATTCATAAAGCTACTGGTGATAAATATGTAGGATCTTCTACTTCTTTAGCTAGAAGATTAATAGGTTATTTTAATGCTACACATGCAAATGTAGGTAAATTTATACCTTTATTAAAAAAAGAAGGTATAGAAGCTTTTACTTTACAAGTTATATTAATACCTTTAGATAATAATTATTTCGAAGATATTGAATTATGTTTAGAACAATATTTTTTATTACATTCAGAATTTAATTTAAATACTTTAAGATTAATTAATAAAATATCAGGTTCAAGAGCCAAACCTTTATATATTTATAATAATGATTATACTCAGTTATTGTATCGAGCCGATAACCAAGAAGAAGTAATTTTTGGTTTAAATGTTCATTATAATACTATTAGTCATTGTATATTAACAGGTGAAGCTTTTTTGGGCAAATATCGTTTTTCTGATCAGCCTACTAAATCTGATGTAATCGAAGCATTATTATCTTTATCTGAATTATCAGCTCTATTTGACAAAGCTAGATCTGAAGAATTAGATAAAACAGGTAGAAAAGTTATTATAAGATCGGTGCAGGAAGAAGGTTCTTTTTTAACTTTTAATAGTATTAGTGGGTGTTTAGAATTTTTAAATACTATAGCACCATCTAATAAAACTACTCTTTATAGAAGAATTAAGTTAGGAGAACCTTACCACGGATATATTTGCCAGTGAGGTAGTGAAGAACAAGCATCATTGTCAGATAAAAGTATTGAAGTGAAAATCACTAATATTGATACAAACGATATTGTTATATTTCCTACTTTAAGAAAAGCAGCATTATGGTTTGAACCTGCAACTTCAGGTCAAACTATTAAATCTTATATAGAAAAAGGTAAAGTATTTAGAAATAAATATATTATAGAATACAATAAATAATTAAAAAAATAGAATATAATCAGCCTAGGAAACTGATTAATTGTGCAATAAAGGAGCAAACTCCGGGAACACCTTAAAGCTCTTTTAACCAAGTTTAATATTAAAAGATATTAAATGGCCCGTCTAATCAACAGGGGTATGGTAATATCAAAAGAGATGTTCGAAAGATAAATAGGTTACCGCGGATCTAAATCACCTATCTCTCTGAACCCCTCTCTCTAACAAGGAGAGGGGGTAGACCTAGAGATGAAGTGTAAAAGAGCAACGAGCAGATGCTTCTTCAGTAATATAATATTACTGTAAGGTGTGCTCTTGTCACCAAGAAATTGGCGCTTTAACGAATTAAGTAATTAAAGCTTAAAGTTACCACTACAACCTAAACCTAAAGTATTTATGCTAAGGTTAAAGTAGTGTTCGGAATGATGTAACGATACAACAGCTGTCTCTATGATTGGCTCAGTGAAATTGGAATAACTGTGCAGATACAGTTTACCTCTAGTTAGACGAGAAGACCCTATGCAGCTTTACTGTTACTAATTATAGGGTATGATGAATTAATTTTCAGATTATAAGGTACATTGATTAATAAAAATGAAAATCCTTTATTTTCGCATCATACTTCAGATCTAACCCATTGTTTCCATTCCTCTGACCCCTGACCCCTTTCCCCCTTCTTTTGTCTTACTTTTGTAAGCCAAAGTAAAGATGGGGGATCGGGTAGGGGGTAGGGGATATGGAGCAATTAAAGCTTGTTCTTTTATTCCCCCTCCTTTTGTCTTACTTTTGTAAGCAAAAGTAAAGAAGGGAGAGGAGAGCAGGTGGTTAGTGTTAGTCTGACATTTAAGTAGCCTTCTAAAGGAATATATTGTTAGGAGACAGTTTA
>JAXCEF010000830.1:0-13590 GCA_037178605.1 Colletotrichum euphorbiae | reverse complement strand
GAGGGAGGGATATAAGAGAGGAAAAAGAAAAAATAGTTAGTTCTAGCTGAAATACTAAAAGAAGGGAGGATTTTAGGGTCTTTATGATTCCTATTAACCTTTTAAAAGAATGCTTAGCTATAGCAATCCCTCTATAGGCTAATAGGTCTACAAATCGCTTATTCTCCTCTATCTACTTCTTATTTATATTATTATTTCTTCGTTTCTTTATTTCTTCATAGCAGCCAGATATTGCAATTATCTAGAAAAGGAGTGGGTATATATTAGTATGTGTTATAATAGCGGGACGTCTGGATGCAATAAAGGCACCCTACTCTCTTAGAAACCTTTGAGGGTTGTGGTAAAGAGCAAAAAGATCCGCCTCTAGGCACTATTAGGAAGAGCAGGAGCCCAGTGGGGACTACAAAGATAGTAAATAACATAACACTACCCACAAACGGATAGGAATAATAAAAGTAGGCTTAAAAGATGCGCGTCGCGATTCGCAGATCTAATCAGAAAGAATAGGAAGAATTAGGCTTGAAATAGAAGAGATATCGTGGAAATCGTATGTAGGATTATTAAGGTATGTGCCCCCTTGAGGCCGAAAAAGACTATGGATAATGATGATGCTTCTGAAGGACCTCCCCGCATCGCAGTCTTCCGTTTTGGACCCCATTGATAGCGGGCCTGCTGACTGAATAGCCAAGCCATCTTGTCCCATCCCAATACTAGAGAACCTTAATAGCCTCTATTAGCGTAGATTTATTAGTAATAGTATTAAGAACAGCCCGGGGGCAGAAGCCCAGCATAACCTCATTTAGGAACTAGCTAATAGTAGTTAACAAAGCATTATTAAGATTATACTAAAGAGCAAGAAGAATATCTACCTAGGGGGTATCTAGATCTACCTATATATAATATTATAAAGTAATCTCAATAATCCAATTAGTTTACTCACTCTAGCTATTAGTCTGAGGATAATATATAGTAAAGAGGAGGAGCTTAACTCTTAGTACAGAAAGAATAGCCTTCTAAATCTTCAAGATAAATTTAGGGTCTCAGTTACTAATAATACGCACTAAAATACCCTAGTCACATATCAGCTAAACCTAAATAAATATAAGTCCCCAATCCTAAGTAGTATATTACTTATTACTAGGAATTAAAAGCTCTTTCTTAGAGAACTTACACATCTATATTAAGACGCAGGTAAGTATATTATAGCCTAGTAAAGCCTAAAATATACCTATAGAAGAAATAGGAGGCAAGTCTATAATAAAGTTTATTATTATAGTAAAGTAGGAATACAATACTATAGGGATAAGTTAAAGAGTACCTAGAGGTAAGCTATAATTGATACTATTCTCCTAATATCCTAAGTAATAGTAAATATATAAGCAGCAAGCTTTCACCTTATTGTAAAACTAAGTCCCCACTATCTTATAAATTATATAATTAATACTAAAGTAGTACTTATTATTATATACTAACTAAAGGACATTAAGAATAATAGCTTAGGGAATATAGAGCATCTGGATATTATTAGTATTAATATAGAAAAGGAGGCTATCACGCTATATCTATAGCTAAACCTAGAAACATTTAGAGTAATAACTATTAGCTATAGCGCAGCACTCCTCCTCAAGAGCATTATAAGGCGTAATAATATACTATTACTTAGCATCATTACTAGCAATACCGCACATAATAGCGCTATATCTTTAGTTATTAACATAAACCTTAATAATTTAAGCAGAGAACTCCACATTAAGGTAGACAACAGTCTCAGCAGCAGCTCCTAGCACAGAGGCCTCAGCAAGCCTAACAAAATCAGAGGAACCACAGTTAGTTACCTTTTTAGTAATACTATTATTAATATTAGCAAGTTTATTAGCCTCAGGAAATAGCAAGGCTCAACTAGAATATTAAAGTAATAAAAGCTAGAAGAGAGTATCTAGCACCACATTAAGTTTACCTAGAACATAAATAACACATAATTAGAACTATAAGAAGTAATTAGCCATATTAATAAGCTTTAGTTTTACCTTTATAAAGTTAAGCATATATAATAAGATATAAGTAAAAATACTATAAGTAGCAGCATGATTAGTAAGAATATTAATAACTTAGCAGTTAGACTAAACTAACTTATAGAGCTTCTAAATAACCTATACTACACTAGCAACCCCCACTTCTATAGCCTAAAATCGCTATTCAGCAGGTATAATCACCCTAGAGAGGAATAAAATAGACTAAATATTAGAGGTCTTAAGCATAATAAGGTCAATCTCAGTATTAGGGAGTTTATTCTCTAACTAGAAAACTATAACTCTAAATCCTCCTTTATATATATCTAGCTTAATAAAAAGTTCCTTAGCAGAATCATAATAATACCAGGCAACTTAACTACAGAAGTTCTCTTATAGAGTAATCTAGAACTTAATCTCCTCTTCTATAGGTTTAAAAATAACCTTAGCAAGGTAATAAGCATATATTTATTTAGCTACTCCTTATAGTAGCTTATTCTTACTATAGAGGAGAGTAGAAAGAACTATTTTATAGTAAGTAAGAGGTACTATAATAATATTAAACTATAGCATATTATAATATAGCTATCCTACTATTCCAAGATATCTCATAAAGTTATAGAGGTTATTAGGGAACACAAGCTACTAAAAAGCTTTAATATAGTTATTAGTATATAAGACTCTATCTAGTAGTATTAACTATATAGTTAAGGAGCTATATAGAGGTAAAGCTAGCAAATAGCTTCTCTATAGAGATATAAATGCAGCTATCCTCAAGGAGCTTAAGCCCAATCTCAATATACTAGAGGTAGTCTTTAGCAATATTACTAAATATTATAATATTATTAATATAAGCTTAGATAATATCTCAGTAGTTATAGAATAAGTTATCTATAAAGCATTAAGTATATATAGGGGAGTTCTTAACCCCTATTAAAACAATATTAAACACCTTAATACTATATAAAGAAATTATAGCTATCTAGTTATAATATCTAGAATATACTAGAAGCTAATAAACAAATCTAGTAATATTAAGTACTATAACCTAGCCTTTACCTCATAAATAGTTAAGGATATTATCTTAATCTAGAAGAGAGTATATATTAGGAAGTACAACCTTATTTAATAGGCAAAAGTTAACTACTAAGCAGCCTTTTTATACTCTATTTACTACACGCCACATAATAAATAAGGGGCACACAATAGAAACTAATCTAATAGTAAAGAATATCTTATCTTAAACGTAGAGGCTATTAAGCTTACTATAAATAAGCTTAGTATCTTCAGCCCCTAGTAGGAAGAAGTAGGAGGCCTTAACCTAGCTTTACTAACTATGAATAAACTCAATATATATACCTTCTTTATTAGGCATTAAGATAATACTATAATTATAAAAGATATTATAGTAGTTAAAAACTACCTTTAAGTAAGCTATAAAAGCAGGGTCACTAATATAGATCTCAATACTAGTAGCTAACTTAATTATTAGGATACCATTAAGCCGGGAGATACTATAAGAGGGAACTTCCACAGGGCTGGGATTAACAGCAGGGGTATCACCCAACACTATAGCATAAAAGGCTTCCTCTATAATGATAGATAGGGCATTAGGACATCCCAGGAAAAGACTATCAATATCAGCCCAATTAATAAGGTTTACAGTATTAATACTATTTAAGCAAGTTAAAGTACTAACTCTTATCACTTTAGGGATACTAAGCAGCTTAATTAAAGGGTTTTACAAAAAGACTAGCTTTGGGGTATCTAGAGTAATAACGCTATTAACCGCAAAAGAGATCTAAAAATAGAAACGCCACAGCTAGTCTCAGTTACTAGCTATTAGAGAAGCTAAGAGGTCAGCATAATATACTATAGCAAAAATAGAATCACAGGGAGAGATCTTAATAACTTATATAAGATTAACTATCCTAATAATAGGGAGGACGCTCTTATAAGTTATATTAGTAGCTATACTATATATAGAGCAGAACTTTATAATCCCTTTATTAAAGTCAATAAGCAACTCATAATCTTTACAAAAGGGTATACCCAAGAGCAGGTTCACACCAAATAATTTAATAACTCCTATAGTAACAACAACATAAGCCTAAATAAGCATACTACTAAGCATACCCAGGAGATAGAAATCCAAAGTAGCTTCTTCTATAACCTCAAAGAATAAGTTCACAACTACTATATAGCGGGGGTCCACCAGGCATAAATAGGCCTTACTAATAAAGCAATCCATCTACTATTAATGAACAAAAATAATAAAAGCGCTGGTATTAACACAAACTTCCTCTATAGGCCTATTAACCTAGATAGATATATAGAGGCGGAGATAGATTCGCTTATAGAGGCGAGTGCTCTTCTATAGTTTAGAGGAGGCATTAATAACTTAGCTAGCCTCTAAAGTAAAGCCTATAAAAAGGAGACACTTAGTATTTAAAGCTAATACATTACTAGAGTTATAAATAAGATTATCCTATATAGGCTAGCAGTTAGTCTCCTCCCTGGGGGAGAGAAGCATTACAAAGTTAGAGCTGTAATTACCTATCTATCCTACTTATAGCTAATATAAGTTAAATAAGTTGAATTATTCATAGATATCAACAAGCTTATATCTATTATTAATAAGGTAGTTAATAATAATCTTAAGGTTAATATCTTTAAAGACCTAGTAGGCTTAATTACTACAATAGTATTAAGCTATCTATTATAAGTAATTAAACTATTCAGGATATTCCCAAGGCCTTTAAGTATTATAGTAGCCGCTCTAGGGGCCTTAGTTACCCGCTAGCTTATTAGCCTAATATAGGGTGTTTTAATTATTAGAGAGGTTCAGTTAGAATCCTCTACAATATCTAGACTAGTAATACTAACAGTCCTATCGCGGGGAATCCAAGTAGGAATATAAATAACCCCAATAAGTAGAGTTATTTAGTATAACTAAGTACAGAGCTTAATAAGCTCCTAAGCTAAATAAGAAAGGAGCATAAGCATGCTAGATAGTGCGGCGTTTCTTATCTATAAGCAAGAGATATATATCTATTATATCTATTATCCTAGGTTTATAGAGACATTATTAGAGTTCTAGATTAAGGGATTAATGAAAGACTATAAGTAGCTAGTAGGAAGTAATAGATCCCTATACCCTAGTATACTTAAAGACTTTATATACATATTAGTAGATATTATCTTTACTATTAATCTAGTGGAACGACGCAGAGGATGTATGTGAGCAGGCAGCTAAGAACAGCTACTAAAACCAACACAAAACAACCCCCAAACAGAGTCATGCGCCCTTAGTACTACACTAGCAAGGGCGACTCACTACCAAATAGTCCTCAGAGTGAGGGAGACTTATCCAGAGCTAAGGGACTCCTAATTAGAGGCCCCTTAGGTAGTGAGATCTCCCTAGGATATCGCGGAATCAGATAACATACCTTATTAAAATAATATAACACCCTAGGAATAAGCTTTAGGTAACTAGCTATCTAATTAGAAAGAAATAGGAGAAAGCTATAGAATAAGAATAGAGAAGTTATATATAGGTATTATTCTAGTATATATATATAAGCATACCCTCTATCTCCTAACTATCCTAATCAGACCTCTATATATATAAGGTCCTTAATCAGAGTACTAACTAAGAAAAGAAGAAAGCTAAGAAAAAAACAAGACTAGCTAGTATATTCGCTATCTAGCTCCAATTATCCCCATTACTATCCTAAATAAACTCAAAGGATAGTAATCTATACTTCTAGGCAGTAAAGTAAAAAAAAGAGAAGGAAAAGAAAAAAAGAAGAAATATAGCCTAAGCCTAAACAAAAAGAAAACGAGAATAGCTTAATTATCCCCTTATAATCCTAAATAGACGTGAGGATCGCAATATACTATATATCCAGAGCGCTAACTAGCTATCTAGTTATTATAACTAGTAACTAATCTATCCCATTTCCTCAAAACTTCTTTTAGCCCCAATTGCAATAGGATCACCACAAGCTTCCACTCTCTAACTCCAGATCAGCCAGAGCAATAGGGTCGCAGTTCCTTTTCGCAGCAACTAAGTCCTATTCCCAAGCAGCATCCCAACGATCATAGCCCTCAAAGTCCAGTGTAAAAGTTAGTATAATATACGCGCCGTAGGTCTAAGTATGCGCAGCAATACGGTTAAAAGAATAGAACTAGCGATTAATCTATTCATTCTGGGAGTACTATAGGGGATCCTCACCCTAATTATAGTTAGCCTATATAACCTAGGCGTAATAAGAACTTAAAGCCTAATTTCGCATAGCTTTAGTACGCTCCCACTAAGCACGCTTATCTATTATTAGATTAGGTCGCACCTATTAGTAAATATTAGAATAAGAGCCTATAGCAGCATTAGGAATATTAATACTTATATTAGAGAAGTCCTCTAAAACCTCCTATAGACTAGATATAAATCAGCTTTAGATCTATAGGTTATGCGAGCTAGCGCGGGAGCTGTTATCACTAAAGCTATTAAATATAGAATCTAATTTTATTAAGGTATTATCCTTAGGCAAGCGAGCTTAAATAGAGGAGCCTAAGTATATAGAGGTATTATCCTAAGCTAGTAGCACTAGGCAGCGGGGTCATAAGGTCTAATTAGATTAGCTAGGGCCTAGCTCGCCTTTTGGGGAGACCCTATGCTACTTAATCTAGATCTTAAAATTTATTTAGGGAGTTAGTATTAAAGTATTTAGATTAGAGATAAATAATAAGCTACCTAACTCCACAAGATCAGAAGAGTTACTAACAGGGCTTATAGTAAGTAGGGGGTTATTCTATTTAAATTACTAGAGTATTAATCTTAGGCGTAGGCAAAGAGAGAGCTCTAATAAGATAAGCTTAAAGCTAAATTCCTTAGTAATATTCACAATCTAAAGTAAATAAATATAGTTAATAAACTCTATCTAATTAGAATCTATCTCTACTAGAGTCCCTTTCTACATTAGTAATTCATAAGGGTCTATAGTTAATTCCCTAGTAATAGACTAGAACTACTCTAAAACTATTAACCTATATTCCTATAAGCTAGCCTACTAAGTAATAGTAATAGTATAGGTAAAGGAGTTAATGTATTTAATTAAGATAGGGGGCGCGTTAATAGACCTATAGTAGCTGCAAAGGGAATAGATATTATTTAGGAATTATTGCTTAGCCCCAGGAAGGATCTAGCTCGGGTTATACTAGTAAATAATACTATAGACTTAGTTAAAGATTATACTAATAAAGTATCCTCTAACTAGATATAGAATAATAATATAGTAAGTAGATATAATTACCCTTCGCTCTTTAGCTATAGTCTAGTAGTACTTAGGATCCTAATTAGAGCTATTAAGCTACTTTATTAGTAGGATATAGATATTAAAGCCGCAAAAGTTAATACCTATAGTCTGCTATTTCGCTATCCAGTAAGCCTCATCCCATTCTATCCAGGCTCAGTTTTAAAGTCAGCCCTATGTATTAAATAGGTTAATAAGGTGCTTTATAGATATATTCTTATTAAGCTGCTCCCCAAGCAATATGCACTAGCGACTCTGATCGAATTGCCTTAGCATAATCCGCTACAGAGTAGTATAGCTATTTAGATAGAGGTAAAAGTATAGGGGGAAGTTACTACTCTAGAACGTAAGACCCTAATTAAAGCTGGGATTAGTGCCTTAAAAGTAGAAGGGGGAGACTTTATTATAGTAGCCTCTAAGTAGTATTTAAGAAGCATTAGGGTTAAAGTAGCGCTAAGATATTAAGTTTATAATAGGCAGGTGATTATTACGCTAAAGAACTCTATTAGCTAACTAGTCTCTAAGCTAGTAGGTTCTATTCTATCTAGTAATTATATCTCACAAATTATTTAGCTATCCTTAAATAGGACTATTAGCGCTATATAAAGGCTCCTAGGTCTAAGCAACTACCTCATCTTATATAAACAGGCGGATAATAGGCTTACTGCAGTTCTAAGTTATATAGGATTCTATTATAAGCTAATTAGCGGGAGGAAAGCGAGACCTAACTAAGAGGGAGCAAAGGAGTAGGAGATAGTAATACTTAAGGGTAGAGAGAGAGATAGTAGAGATATACTAATTAGAACAAAAAAGGTAGAAAAGTAGTTATAAAAGGTAGAGATAAATATTATTATAAGAAGAAGTTATTTAATTAAAGAGGAGGTAGTGGGAAGTAATAGTTAAATAGCCTCACTCTTAGTACTAGTAGGTAGTAATAGAGCTAAAGCGGGAGGGCGTGAGTAGATTAGATAAGAAAGTTATAGGGTATATAACTAGTTAAGTAAATACTAAGGAAGATATGAGTTATATCTAGGTGAGGTTAATAGAGAAGGAGAGTAATAAATAGTAAGTAAAAGATTAAATAAGAAGAGAGAGAATATAAATAGCTTTACTCTAGCTGCTTAGGGGATATAAGCTAATAGCTACTACTAGATCTAGAAGGCAGAGTAGTAGTTTAGCCTATTAAGAGTACCTTCCTCACTAGTAATTATATGCCTATTAGAGGGTCTAGAGGGTAATAGGTTAGCGCTCCTAAGGGTATAAGAAGCTATTCCCCCCCCCCAGCTAGATATTAATCTCTTAACTTCTCTAAACTACTATCTACTAGTTACTTATTCCCTTTAATTAGGCCCTTTATATTTCACATACCTAGACTAGCTTATCGTAATAGTAGATAGCACCCTCAGAATAACCTAATTGAAGGATAGGGATATCTACTTGCCCTAGTTTCTTCTTACTAACTAAGACCTATAGCTCTTTCCTAGTAATTAGAACTAATACCGCCTAGTTAGTATAATTATACTTAATATAAGTTAACTATAGGATAGATATTAATTTCTTCCTTACTAATATTCTGATAATAAGTTTGTCTTCTAGACTAGCTAGTATTAATTTAACTTTCCTGCTAAGGCCCTATATTCTAAGCTTATATTAGCTAGGCTGCTTCTAATTAATAACTAAAAGATAACTCTAACTAAATAGGCTATATGCTTCTAGAGTTCCCTTCTAGGCTACGCCCACCTTATCTCTCTTATTATAAGGTATTTTAGAAGATAAATAACCTTTAACCGTCCTATATATATTGAGAATACCTTTGTTAGCCCCTTTAGTTAGTTATACTAGAAGACTATTAATTATCCCTAGGGTGCTTTATCCCTAGCTATTTAGGCTTTAGTATTTAAAATAAGAATCCTTATTAGTAGTATGAGGATAGGTATATAATATATATTAGTAACTAATTAGATAACTCTCAATCTATAGAGCCCTTCTTTAAGTGCGTTTTACTCCCTAGTGAGGCTTAGAATAAATATGCTAATTATGTTTTCTATAAAAAGGGCTACTCTTTCTAGAAGAGTGAGGTTAAGCTCTAGGATATATATATAGCTAATTAGGCCTTCAGACTAGAGAGAACAAATAGAGATAGGTAGGTAAGTAGTAGGGGACTTCCTTCCCAGATTTCTTATGCTCTAGTTAGATCTAATAAGCCTGAGATTATAACTTATACTAAACTTCAGTAAATAGTAAATAAGTAGTAGGAGAAAGCTAGTAATACTAATTATATTAATATCTTATTGATCTTATTATGGCTGTAGGTGCTGAAGTGGGAGCAGGGCGAATAACCCTAAGCGTAAGGAGAAGGAAGAGATAAGAAGGGGGGGGGAGTAATATAATATAGAGATGGGCTAATTAGGATAGCAGATAAGTAAACTAAGTAAGTATACTATAGAGAGAAAGGGCAAGGTATATATAGTTTAGCTATAGGCTTATATATCCTCCCATAAAACTTTATATAAAATAGTAAATAATTAATCTAAGAGCGAAAATTTATTAAAAGCGTCCCCTAAGAAAGAAAAGGTAAATAAATAAAATTAAATAAAAGCAAAAAGAAATAATAAGTAGACTAGACCTAGGAGGCGCTAATTAGGCCCCTATAGTTACCTTATTACTCTTAGTACTTAAGGCTGAAGTATTATAGAGTAACGCTAGGAGTATAACTTTAATATAGTAGCTTACTTTCTAATACTAGAGTTTAGCTATAATCTAAGCTTTCTCTACCTCTAGAATAGCCTTTTTAGCCTACAATTAGGTAATAACTGCGGTTAGTAGCTAATTAGCTTCTTCTAGTAACTAAATATTATTTAGTGCCCCTAGCGTAGGAAAAACCCCATAGACCTCATCCCGCAGTTGCTTCGCTACCTAGTTTAGATTCTCTGGTTCCCACAGCCTATTACGCAATAAGTAGAACTTCTTTAGGTAATAACCTCCAAACGATTTACTCCTAATCTTATCCCCAGATAGAGTTTCTAAGGTATAGGACGCGGAATAGTTCAAAACTAATTAAATGCAGAAGGAGCTAAGCTATTAGTACTATAGCTTATAGTCTTTACTCTTATTAATTACTCTTTTCTTATTAAATTGGAGAATGAAGTCCCCTAGTAAAAGCTTCTCCCACTAAATAATATAGGAGTGCGACGCGTTATACTAATTAGTGCGGTATTAGTAGACCCTAGTAACTATAGTGGCGGCAGCTTTCTAATCCTCTTCTAGCTAGGAGAAGGCGTAAATGCGGAGTAGAACTTCCTCCTCAAAGGTCTTTACTTATCCCTAGTCTAGGACCCTCTATATAAGCATATTATTCTCAATTAGTATAATAGCTTTATAGCTATAAGTAAGGTAAAAGGGTGTGAACTCTATTAGCCTATAAAGTATTATCTAATTAGTAAATAAAAAAGTAAGTAGTATTAGACCCTAATTCTATTATCCCCTATCTAACTAGGTTAGGACAGCATATATTATTAGTTAGTAGCCCTTCTTATTGAGGCTATTAGCCTGAGTATGATAGGCTGAAATCACTCTTTTCTTAAAGCTATATTAAGTATTCAGGACGTCCACAGCGCTAGCATTCTCTACGCCGCTATTAATAATTAAGAGGCTGAAAACACTATACTAGTAAATAAAGTTTTCTTAAATAAAGCGGGCAATAATATTAGAATTAACTATAAGGCTCTGCTAAGCCTCTAGCCAACCTATTAAATTATACTATCCCTTAATTAGAGCCTATTTCCTAATCCATTAAATAAACAATAAGATATAACTAAAAGGAATTACTTTAGGTTTAGTAGCAATATACTAGTTATCTTATCTAGCAGACTTTGCAAACTAGTATTTTAGGTAGGACTTAACCTAATCTAAGACTACTAAGTGCATCCCTTCCTAGAAGTACTAGGAGAAGATCTAATAAAAGGTCGTATTACGCCCCTAGTAGCCAGATTCCTTATGAGCAGCTTATATTAGGGAGACATAGAGGTTTATATAATCTACTATATAGTGAGGGAAGTAATGCCGCCTTATTAGCTGCCTAAATAAGAAGCTATTCCAGGACTTATACCTCTAGGCCTTGATTTTGAACTTTAGGTACTAGGAGAGAGTTATACTAGGAGGGCAGAACAGAGTGCAGAGATAATAAGTAATTTACTAGGACTCTATTAATTAGTACTCATTAGACTGCAGCTAGGCATTAGGCATTAAGAATAGCGTAGTATTAGTAAGCTTATTAGTAGGGCTAGGTAAGGACTAAGTAGTATAAGCTTTTATATAAAATATATTTATATTAATGAATTCCTCTACCTAATTAGAGTCCTCTGCCTCTATAATATTAGAGGGCTTAGGGGGCTTTTAAGAAAGCCTATTAGCAGCAGTATTTAGACGCCTGGGAATATACTGGGATGGGACAGGATGGCTTGGCTGTTTAGTTAGCAGGCCCACTGTTAATGGGGTCTAAAACGGAATACTGCGATGCGGGGAGGGGACGTTCTGGGGGCCACCATCATACACAGTCTTTTTCTTTCGGCTTTAAGGGGGCTTATATCTTAATAATCCTATATATGATTTTCATGATATCTCTTTTATTTGGAGGCCTAATTCTTTCTATTTTTTTAATTAGATCTGCGAATCGCTATGCGTATCTTTTGAGCCTACTTTTAGTATTACTATCTGTTTGTGGGTAGTATTATGTTGTTTGCTATCTTTGTAGTCCCCATTGGGCTCCTGCTCTTCCTAATGGTGCCTAGAGGCGGATATTTTTGCTCTTTGTTATAACCCTCAAAGGTTTCTAAGAGAGTGGGGTGCTTTTGTTGCGTCCGGACGTCCCGCTATTATAATATATAATAATATATATCTACTCCTTTCTAGATAATTGCAATATCTGGTTGTTATGAAGAAAAAAAGAAATAAAGAAATAATAATATAATATATAAATGAGAGCTAGATAGAGGAGAATGGGCGATTTGTAGACCTATTAACCTATGGAGAGATTGCTATGGCTGAGCGTTCTTTTGAAAAGCTAATGGGAATTATGAAGATGTTGAAATCCTCACTTCTTTTGGTATTCTGGCTGGAACTGACTGTTTTTTTTTTCTTTTTCCTCTCTTGTATCCATCTCTCTTTCTCGATCACTCTTATCTACTATTAGTCTTTTTGATTAGTCTGTTGTGGCTGAGATAGCTGAAAAGCTGTAGATGGAATTAATATAGGAGAAATAGTAGTCTTGCTGAGTTGATAAGTGAAGTGAGATTAACTAGATTGGTGAAAGAATGCTAATAAACTTATTTTGATGCGGCCTAGAGTGCTAAGAGTAAGTATGCTAATATATAAAGTATTTTGATATAGTGAGCTATAAGATTTTGCGATAGGAGCCTCGCTAGGGAAGACTTTCCTAATTTGAGTATTGAGACTTAGAGTGGGATTACTATTAAGGTAGTAAGACTAAGGCTATGAAGCCTTTTTATATTTATTTATGTTTCATTGTTTTTCTAATATCTTTTATTTTATAATCTAGAAGACCTGCTATTACTTCCCCTTACTTTTAAAAATATTAGGAAGTTATATTAATCTATTTACCTAGTAATATCTTATGGAGATTTAATAAATAATTACTTAATAATATTTGAATATAATTAATATGGTATTTATAGACTTATGAATAATATATCTACCTCTTATTCTAGTAACCTAGATATTAAGTCCTCTTTTGGTAAAGGGAGGTAGCCTAAAGAATAGTTTCTAGGCCCTTTATTTAGTAAGATATAATCTTGAGCTTTAAATGAACTAGTCTCTGAGGATAGTAAGGATAGGCTTATAAATCTCAACTCGAGGCTTAACCTAGCCTTCTTAAGCCCTTTTAGTATAATAACGAGTGGTTATACTAATTAGGACTTTGCTATCCTAGTGGATATCCTTATGAAGCATCCTATTGTTGCTGTGATAACTCCCTATTTGACTGGAGCGCCTAAGTTTATTAGAATTAATATCTTAGACTTCCTTATGGAGTATGAGAGCCTTTTAAAGCTATATTATAAGGTTGATGAGGATATAAAGAATAAAGTCTATATATATAGTTCTACTAACTATAGGGATATAGTGCGATTATACGTTAATGAAGCTAAGACCTTGGCTGAAGCTAAGGAGAAACTTATTTATTAATTTAGATTTATAGACCTAAAGACTTAATAGGATCTAAATGAGGACCTTAGAAACCTTATTATAGG
>JAXCEF010000829.1:0-13594 GCA_037178605.1 Colletotrichum euphorbiae | reverse complement strand
AGCTTAATACTATTATAGTAATTAAGCCTACTAGGTCTTTAAAGATACTAACCCTAAGACTATTATTAACTACCTTATTAATAATAGATATGAGCTTATTAATATCTATAAATAACCTAACCTATTTAATATATATTAGCTATAAGTAGAATAGATAAGTAATTATAGCTTTAACCTAGTAATACTTCCCTCCCCTAGGGAGGAGACTAACTACTAACCCACGTAGGATAATCTCATTTATAACTCTAGTAACACATTAGCTTTAGATACTAAGCGCCCCCTCTTTATAAGCCTCACTACTAATACTACTGCACCTACTACTAACTATACTACTAATTTCACCTTAGAAGCTAGCTAAGTTATTAATACCTCCCCCAAACTGCAGAAGAGCACTCACCTCTATAAGCGGACCTACCTCTACCTCTATATATCTACTTAAGTTAATAGGCCTATAGAGGATATTTATATTAATACTAGCGCTTCTATTACCCTTATTAACTAATAGTAGATAGATCGCTTTATTAATAAGGCCTACCTATGCCTAGTAGACCCCTACTATATAGTAGCTATAAACTTATCTTTTAAGGTTATAGAAAAAGCTACTTTTAATTTCTACCTCCTAGGCACACTTAGTAGCACGCCTATCTAGGCTCATATTATTATTACTATAGGAGTTATTAACTCACTTAGCGCGAACCTACTCTTAGGTATACCCTTTTATAAAGACTATATGTTACTTATTAACTTTAATAAGGGGATTATAAAGTTCCGCTCTATATAATATAACTACTAATATAACCTATAAGAGCGTTCTCTCTATTATTAAGATAGTTAACCTTATATAAGCTACTATAATTCCTCCCCGTAATTCTATCTTTACTATAGTTTGTTATATTAATCTCCTAGCTCCCCTAGTAGCTAGTAACTAAAACTAGCTATAGCGTTTCTATTCCTAGATCCTTTCTATATTTAACAGCGTTATTATATAGATACCCTAAAGCTAGCCCTTTTGTAAAACCCTTTAACTAAGCTGCTTAATATCCATAAAGGGATAAGAGTTAGCACTTTAACCCGCTTTGATAGTACTAATACTATAAACCTTATTAACTAGGCTAATATTAATACCCTTTTCCCAGGATGTCCTAACGCTCTATCTATTATAATAGAGGGCGCCTTCTATACTATAGTGTCTAGTAATACCCCTACTATAAATCCCAGCCCTATAGAAGTCACCTCCTATAGTATCTCCTAGCCTAATAGTGTCCTAATAATTAAGTTGGCTGCTAGTATTGAGATCTATACTAGTAACCCTACTTTTACTACTCGCCTAAAAGTAGTTTTTAACTGCTATAATATCTTTTATAATTATAGTATTATTCTAATACCTAATAAAGAAGGTATATATATTTACTTTATTAATAGTTAGTAAAGCTAGGTTAAGGCCTCCCACTCCTTCTTACTAGGGACTAAAGATACTAAGCTTACCTATAGCAAGCTTAATAGCCTCTACTCTAAAAGCAAGATATCCCTTATTATTAGATTAGTCCCTATTATATACCCCTTATTAATTATATAGCATATAGTAAATAGAATAAGAAAAGGCTACCTAGTAGTTTACCTTCGCCTATTAAATAAGGTTATACTCCCTAATATATACTCTCTCCCAGACTAGGATAATATCCTTAACTACCTATAAGGTAAGGGCTAGGTTATAGTACTTAACGCTACTAGATTTTTTTACTAGCTTCCTATATATTCTAAATACTATAACTAGATAGCTATAATTTCCCTATATAGTATTAAAGTATCTAATATTATTTTAATAGGGTTTAAGAACTCCCCTATATATGCTTAATACTTTATAAATAACTTATTCTATAACTACTAAGATATTATCTAAGCTTATATTAATAATATTATAATCTTTAGTAATACTACTAAAGACTACCTCTAGCATATTGAGATTATACTTAAGCTCCTTGAGGATAGCTGCCTCTATTTCTCTATAGAGAAGTTATTTATTAGCTTTACCTCCATAAGGCTCCTCAGCTATACAGTTAATGCTACTAGAGTCTCCCGCACTAATAACTATATTAAGGCTTTTTAGTAGCTTATATTTCCTAATAACCTCTATAACCTCAAGAGATATCTCAGGATAGCAAGATAGCTACGCTATAATATACTATAGTTTAATATTATTATAGCACCCCTCACCCGCTATAAAACAGTCCTTTCCGCCCTCCTCTATAGTAAGAATAAGCTACTATAGGGAGTAGCTAAGTAGATACATACTTATCACCTTACTAAAGTTACCTTTAAACCTATAGAAGAGGAGATTAAGTCCTAGAACGCCCTTCAAGAGAACCTCTACAGCTAAGTCGCCCGTTATTACCACAATCCTACTAAAGAGCTCTTTATTAAGCTAGATACATATAAAGGAGGATTCAGAGTTATAGTCTTCTAGTTAGAAAACAACCTCCCTAATATTAAAATTAACCTCACTATACTTAAGACCTCTAATATTTAGCCTATCCTATTCCTCTCTAGAGTAACTATACCTACTAAATAGCGATTTTAGGCTATAGAAGCAGAAGTTATTAGTATAGTATAGGCTATTTAGAAGCTCTATAAGCTAGCTTAGTCGAACCGCTAACCTATGAATATTCTTACTAACCATATTACTACTTATAGTATCTTCACCTATACCTTATTATATATACGTAACCTTATAAAAGTAAACCTAAAGCTTACTAATATAGCTAACTACCTCTCGCAGTTTTAACTCTATATTACCTATATCCTAGGCAAGCTTAATATAATACTAGATACCCTCTCTAGGCTCCTATTACTTCAATATTCTAATTATGCCTCACTATTCCCTAAGGCTAATAAACTTACTAATATTAATAATAGCATTACTAAAAAGGTAACCAACTATAATCCCTCTAACTCTATTAGGCTTACTGAGGCCTCTATACTAGGAACTACTACTAAGACTATTATCTACCTTAATATAGAGTCCTCTACTTAAATTATAAAAGCCTATACTAATAACTAAAGATATAGTACTATCCTGCGCAGTATTACTAATAATAACGCGAAATAACGGCATACTATTACGCCTCATAAAGCCCTTCAGGAGGAGCGCCGCGCTATAGCTAATAGTTACTACCCTAAATATTTCTGGGTTTATCTATAGATATAGGGTAATAGCCTCCTTTTCTATATTAATACTAATAATATAGAGAGGCTCTATATTCCTCAAGCTATTATTCCTAATGTCCTTTAATTAGTATATTATAATAAGTACTACTTTAGTATTAATTATATAATCTATAAGTTAGCTAGAACTTAGTTCTATAATAAGATAAAAGCCTGTTACTTATATATCTGCTATTACCTAGGATATTAGGAGAATAGTATTAATTATAGCCTACCTCTAGATACCCTTTAGCTTATTCCTATAGTGCCTTGCTCCTACTACACTATAATAATTAACTTCATTATAGACTTACCTCCTATCTCTTTTGTATTTATATTTTAGCTCTTACTAGCCTATAATATGCTTAACTACCTCTTAACATAAATATATAAATTCTCTAAGAAGGGGCTTTTAATCCCTGGTAATAAGTAATATACCACTTAGGATTAGGGACTTAAATTTATCTAGTTTTAGCTAATATGCAACTGGGGTATCCCAGCGCGTATTATTAGCCACTGAGACCCCAGATTTATCTCAAAGATTTAGAAAGCTATCTTTTCTGCACTAAGAGTTAAGCTCCTCTTCTCTACTATATATTATCCTCAGACTGATAGCTAGAGCGAGCAAACTAACTAGACTATTAAGATCGCTCTATAATATTATATATAAGTAGATCTAGATACCCCCTAAGTAGATATTCTTCCCGCCCTTTAGTATAACCTTAATAACGCTTTGTTAGCTACTATTAGCTAGTCTCTAAATGAGTTTATACTAAGCTTCTGCCCCTAGGCTAGCCTTAATATTATTACTAATAAATCCGCACTAATAGAGGCTATTAAGGTCCTCTAGTATACCTACTAAGAGGAAGCTGCTAGCCTTATTAATATAGCTAATAGAATCCGCTAGTAGTACTATAACTATTATTAAATAGATATTAAATTCAATATTAGTAACTAGGTTTAGGTTTACTTTAGTAAGAGTTACTACCTACCTAGCCGCCTAAAGCGTAAATAGTTAGTAACCTAAGCCGGCTTATTTTAAATTACTACAAAGGTTAACCCCACAGCCTACTAGCTTAACCTCCTAGCTACTTAGAAGATCTACCTAGTCCTTAATATTACTCAACTCTACTAACTAGCTAAGGGATTAAACCTATTTTATTAGATATTAGCCCCACTATAACCTATTATTATAGATAGTTATAATAAGCATAAAGTAGAACCCCTTATTAATTAATAGAGTAACTAGTGAGGGTATAATCTTACTATTTAGTATCTTATTAAGTAGAAAGGCTATACCATAGCTAAAAATATATAGGAGCTATATAAAAGCCTACTTATTCACGCTAGCAACGCAGTTAAAGCCTTTCAAATAGTATTACCGCTCCATACTAATAAAGAGTAGGGCTAACCGCGCCGCTCCCATCCTATAATAGGATCCCTTCAAATATTACTACTACTTTCTTTAGGACTATATATAATGCTTTTACCTAGCTTTACCTAAAGATAGCCTTCTTTTATAGAAGCTATATTATACTATAATTAGCCTTAGTAAGCTATTAAGATATCGTATTTAATAAAGCTATTATTCTCTATAATATTAAACTTACAACCTATAAGACTAATACGCATCTCTATATTAACTATTTACTTTACTTCTATACAATTTTTTAATTTAAGCCTAGCGCCTTCTACCTAAAGTTTATATATAAAAACCTAAGTTTTCATTCTATACTATATAAATTTAAACTTTTACTACTTTACTACTCTACTACTTTATTTATTTTTCTTTTCTATACTTCATAAGCCCTGATTACTCTTTACTAACTTCCCGCTATTCTTCTCAATATAACAATATCTACTAATTGCCTCTCTAATATCCCTACTAGTATAGCTGCTCCTTCCTAGGACGCTGCTAGCACCTTCTATCCCGCTACTAATCCCACTAGCCCCAATAGATCTAAGCGCTTTAACCCTATCTCCACTCACCCTAATAATAATAGTATAAATATTAATAGGCCTACTAATAAGAAATCCAGACTAGCTATCCGCCTAAGTATTACTCCCTCCTATTATCCCACTTATCCCTATAGCTCTAACTCTTTAGCTAAGGATAACAATCTCCTCAATAACCCCACTAAGGAGAATAAGGAGAATAATAAGGAGGAAGTTAAGGATAATAATAATAATAATAATAACGCTCTCGCTATCCCTAGTAACCCTACTACTAAGCGCTGCCTAAGGGACCTATTACTTATATTACTACTAATAAAGCTGCTATTACCCTCTTTATATAGTTCCCTAATAACGCCCTATAGGCTAAGGTCTTTTCTTTCTTTAGGGAGATCTTTAGTAAGAAGCATATAATTACTAATATCTCCTCTAACCTAGCGGTCTACTATATCTAACGCACCGATAAGTACGCTCTAACTACTATACTAAGTAGTATTATATATAGCTACCTATTTTCTTCCTATATATTTATACTTATAGTATTTATTTCTTATTACTCTAGTACTTTTAATAATAAGATTACTAATAGCTTTATTATACTTAACTATACTAATTTAATATTACTTATTATAGTTATTAGCCTCCAGAGCATCTATATAATTAATAACGCCGCTTATACTACTACTAGTAAAGCCTATAAGACTACTAATAATATTACTACTACTACTACTAAATATACTAATACCTAGGTTATTACTTTTATTACTAGCCTTTATAATAAGCTTATTCTCTATATCTCTACTCTTAAGGCTAGTATTAAGACCTTTAGCGCTATAAGCTAAAATAATTTTACTAACTACCTCACTAATATTAAGACTAATATAGTTACTAAGTAGGTCTTAAGTAATAAGATTACTTAGGCTACTACTAAGGTTGATAAGGAGGTAGAAGCTTTTTGCTCTGAGGTTGCTTCCCTCCGCGCTCTTATCAGCAGGGTCCCCAAGATTAGTTCCCCAACCCCTGCCCGCGCCACCCCCAAGACCACCACGCCAAACAAGAAGCGGAAGGCCAATAATATCAGCAACATTTTCAATTAAATTGCCAGCACTATAGCCTTATTTTATAGAGGATAGAATACATTTACTATTGGGATAATAGCTTTTCTATTTAGGGGTAGATATTACTATATAAATAGTATATAGTTACTATTATATACTGTAATATATAGTTACTACTATATAGTATATTACTACTATTATATAGCGTCTACTATCTATAAATAAGATTAGTAGAATAGGATGTAATAAGATAAGACTTTTACTCCTTTAATACTAAGACCTATCTTTTATTATTTTACTATATATCGTTCCGGTTTACTATTATTTATTAAACGTCTTATTACCACCTCAGTACTACTACAGGCATACTGAGAAGATACTAACATTAGGAATAAATATAGCACTATCTTAAGTAAGCTAGTAGCACCTAGAGATAGCTTAAGTACATAGTTGCGTTTAGGTATAATCTAGAGGATAACCTGGACTATATCTAGTGATAGTTATAGGCTTATAGCCCTCTACGCTATATACCTTTCGGGAGTTCTGCTGTAAGGGCGGCTGCCCCCTTACCTCCACAGCATTAAATACTATAATAACGATAGTATCTCTCGCCTCACTACTTCAGTCTATTATACTAGCACTATCTCTATGCGGCGCTTTTTCTTTCTGATTGAAAAACTCCTGCAATCACTAGTCCCAGCCTGCTCTCTGTGAAGGCTAATAGCACCTCAGCCTCCAGTATATGCATGCGCAGCGGTACTACCAATTGGACCATATGCGCACAAGGTACGTAACAACAAGTCATGCACTTGTTGCTTGGCTGCACTTAAGTAAGGGATGTGTTCGCCTACTGATGCGACCGTGGCATAGCCCGTATAATAGGGCATAGCCCGTAACACTCTCCTTCGCATTTCGCAGCATGTTCAAGACGCCCGTCTTCATTAGGCTCATACCATGCTTAGAATTGCCCTCAGCAACTTCTGCAAAAACTGTGATACAGCTGCATTACTACCCGGGGTCACTGCCTAGAAATAGTGCAAATACAATATATAGAATATCTTCAATAGCTTAGGCTCTTATATTAATAGGCTGCTTATACTCTAGTAGTCCTAGGCGTCTGCAAGCTGCGCTAGCTTACTAATAATATTATATAATACTATATTATTTATTCTAGCACCACGCTATGGCAAGCTTAATACTATTTTAAGGCTCCTATAATATATAGAAAGTATCTAATTAAGACTTATTATGCTATATAGGTTATATATATTAATCTCTATAAGACCTAGAGAAAGTAGTATCTCAGCCTCCTAGTAATACTATATTTATATAAGCTTTAGTAAGAGAGGCTCTATCTAGTTATAGCATACTAATATATAGACTATTATATTTAGGTTAGTGTCTAACTTAATAAGGAGGTTAATAAGCTATTATTTTGCTACTACTATCTTACTATTAGTCTCTTTAAATCTAGCTAGGAGAGCTAGCTTGAGTGGGTTTTACTTAAGATATAGAGCGCTAGCTTAGTGTCACAAACAACGAAAGGGCGAAGGCTGGCGCGCTTTAATTACGCTGTATTAAATGGATTCTGAGTTGAAGAAGAGAAAAGTCTATTTGTGGGCTAATATGGGCCTTAGAAGCTGAAGAGCCCTCTGTGGGTTATATAACTTAGTAGTTATATAACCTAAAAGTTAGCCTAGTTAAATCCCACGCTATAAGTTAGGACCTCCCTAAGGGTTATATAACTTAGTGGTTATATAACCTGAAATTTAGGCTAGTTATAGCTACGCTATAATATCACCCCACCTCCCCCTCCCCCTTAACTAATATTAATATCTATATCAACCTGATTATATATAGCTAGGCGGGAATATTCTTATCTAGCGAGGTTACTAGTGTCGAACTGGACGTATGCTGATGGGCGTATGCTGATTTGACCTGAAATCCGTCCCGACTGATAGCTGGATTGTGGGTACCTGTATCTAGCAGAGATTTTGGTGGAGACCTTTATACCTTAGAACGGACGAAGTATACATATCGATTTTCACCTAATTGACGCGTAAAGGTCTGATAATTAAGAGTCTTATACGCATTATTACCCGATTTTGAAGCTATTGCGACTGGATAATGCGTTAAATTGCACCTAAACTATTTTTTTTAACCTACCTTTTGGCCACCCTCTGAAGGCCTATAATGCCTCCTAATATGTCTAAGCCCTCTGCTGATGAGGCTATTATGAAGATCCGGCTGAATAGTCTGAAGGATTAGATATTATAGATTAATTAGCTGGAGGCTCGCGCCTCTAGAGTCGAACTATAGCACTATATTGATCTAAGCAAGACTAATAAGCTATTGCTTAGTGATGCCATTATGAAACCCGACCTTCTAGATATAAGGCTTATTATTAGGGCCTACCTAAGTACTTGAATAGCGAGTAATATAGTAACCCCTTCTAATAAAGAGGATGCTATTTGCAACTTTAAAGAGAAGGAGATGAAGTTCTATAATACTATGATGACCTGATATGTGGAGGAGAAGAAGGTCTACTCTAAGCACGTTAGAAACGTCGCCACAATATAGGACTAGATATCTAATACTGTTTATTGCCAATATCTTGAGACTTATTGCTTAGTAAAAGAAGATATTACTACTTAGGTATTAAAGCTCTAGGCCCGAGTTAGTGGCTTAGCTATTAATTAAAAGAAGGCTATAGTATATAAGTATGAAGATATCCTTTTAAATAAGAAAGATTGAATTATTACTATATAAGAAGAAATCACCCTTTAGGTTAAGTAATAGGATATAGCTATCCTTAAAGGCTAAGTAGCAAAAGTCCCTTAAATAGAGCAGTTAAGCTTATAGTTTGATAACTACTATAGGGTCTTAAGTAACTCCCCTTTAGCTGCCTAGATTAGAGGTTATCAAGCCCTCATAGGCGTGAAGGCTAACGAGGATAGCCTTAAAGCTAGTGATGTTCTTCTAGCTACTTATAAAGCTATTTATCGACTTATAGATACAGCCTACAAAAGCAAGCCTGGGAGGGGGGTATTTAGACCCACAACTATAGAGGACAATGCGAACAAGCATTAGCGAAGAGGAGGAGGCTATAAGTATAAGGCTAGCAGCTAATAAGACTTATATAATAAGAAGCCTCACTAAAACGACTACAGCAATAATAAATAGTGTGCTCTCTGCTACTATAAGGGATATACCCTCTAGTGCTACTATATCGCCTTTCTAGAAGACCAGCCTAAATAGTTTAGCCTTAATAAAAACCTTATTAACTGCATTATTAAGAGGATCTAGCCTAGTAGTGATTTAGTAGAGGAATTAGAAAAGGCAAAGACTTATTAATTAGGTTAATAACTATATAGTAGCTATAATAGTATATATAGGGGGACTATTATAGTAATTAATAAAGTTTAATACTTCCTCTCTTCCTTAGTTCTACTTAATACTAGAGCGACGATATATATATTTAATAATCTATCCCGATTTATTAACCTTTAATTAGCCTCTCACAACGACTTCATTATTACTAGGACCTCAAGGGCTGCTATTAATAGCTGGGGGTTAGTAGACCTTTACCTTTAAGGCCCTAGAGGGCTTCTAATAACCTTTTGCCTTAATAATATAGCATATTGCAAATAACTAGCTACTAGCCTTATATCTATATAACTACTACAAAAGAAGGGTATATAGTGGGATACTAGGCCTAGCAACCCTAATTAAAACTGCTTTAATAAAGAGATTATACCTATATAGCGGAGATATTCAATATTAACTAACAACACTTACTTAAGTATCATCTACATAAGGGGGCGAGTAATATCCCTATAGGGTTTATAGTAATAGCTACTAATAGCTATAAATCCACTACCCCTCTAGATAAGATATATAAACGCCCTCTTTACCAAAAGTATGATTCTTTAACTATTTGCAGACCCCTTTGAGGCTTAACTCTTTTGTAGCATCAGCATATTTGCTACTGCGGACCTAAACCCCTTTGTCGACTACGCGAGGCTACGCGAGGGGTCCATATTAATAATAACAACAATAAGCCTATTAAGACTATTAAGTGCAACTCTTACGCTATAGCAAAGATAATAG
The DNA here is from genome assembly GCA_037178605.1 of Colletotrichum euphorbiae. Taxonomy (NCBI): domain Eukaryota; kingdom Fungi; phylum Ascomycota; class Sordariomycetes; order Glomerellales; family Glomerellaceae; genus Colletotrichum; species Colletotrichum euphorbiae. The sequence goes on along the minus strand of JAXCEF010000829.1, from coordinate 3,272 downwards.
GATAGGTCTACTAAGCCCCAAGAGAGTTAGTAATATTATTAAAACCTAGCAAAAGGATCGCTATTAACCTCCACAACTATAATAAGGGATATAGAGGGTATATATCGGCTACTATTATGGCGGATAAAGCCTTAAGCTTTGCCTAGGACTTCTATCTAGGTAACTAAATAAGCAAATCCCTTGTCTAAGTAATAGATAAAGTTATATTAATAATTAACGTATAGTATAAAACTAAGGTCCAGGTTATTGAGGCTAATAATAAGATACTTTAACACCTAAGAGTTATAGTAAGGCTTAAAAGTAAGGGTATTTAAGTAGAGCTATTTGCTCTAAATATATGAGCCTAAAATAGAGGTGCTGAAAGGATTACTGCTATTATTAAGCAAAAAGCCCGCTCCCTATAACTCTCAGCCTCGCTACCTATAGTGCTATAGCCTGAAATTATGAAAGCGGCCACCTACCTATATGACTAGACGCCATAAAAAGGCAAAAAGGCTAGAAGACGCCTTATGAGATACTTCATAAAATATTAAAAGAGGGTTTTATAGTACCTAATCTAACCTATCTTCAAGTATATAGTAGTAAGTCTTTTATAATGACTTTAGACGCCCAACTTTATCGAAATTATTGCTAGCAACTAGCTGCAAAAGCCTAGATTAGCTACCTTATTAGTTATACTACCTCAAATAGCTATAGGATTTGGAACCCTCTAAAAGGAGAGGTTATTACTACTTAAGACATCCATTTTAATAAGGAGGCTATCTTTAACAGCTAAGTAGATACCCGCCACAATAACTTTAAGGATATAACTCTAGAAGAAATCCAATAGCACTATACTGCCCTTTCAACCTAAATACCCCAATTAGAAGCACCTAGTCTATCATAGACCTAAATAATAAGTCTCAACCCGCTTAGGATAAGGATAACTAAATAAATAGTAAAGTATTAGTAGTAGAGCTAGTTTATAGCTATTCTTAAGCAAAATTTGCTCTACTACTAACTCCCCCTTATTCCCTAGGGGCTACTTTCTTCTAAACGCTTGAGGAAGGTATTTATGCTAACCTTAACATGAGGGGGCGTATTCTAGTAGTTTTAGATACTAACCTAAGTTCAGACTTTTATTTAAAGGTTAGAGTTACTATAAGGACTTTATATAAGGCAGTCTTCCTAGGCTATACTACTAATAAATCTCATATAAGGGTAAAACCTAGTGAACCTAATATTTATTACTTACCTCATATAAGCAAACCTAATATATATTATATACCTTATATATATAAAACTAATAATAATTAAAGGTCTTTAGTATGGTCTAATTAGCCTATTAACCCTTTAATAAGTAGCTATAAGCCTACCTGGGATATTATAATAAGGCTACTATTCCTAGCCCCAGAAGTAATAACTTTAGAGATAAATCTAAAGTAGCAAAATACCTACTAGAAGTTATTGCTAAAGTTGCCCTCATTATACGTCAAACTACAAAATCACTCTATGGGGGCTAAGTTTATCTAGGCTAAAGAGAGTTATCTCTAGAGCGACTAAATATCCCAATCTTAGTTAATAGTATCGCAAAAGACTATAAAGGGTCATAAGGTCCTTAGATGCTATTAGATATATACCTATAAGCTTAATAAGTATAGCAGGCTAGTAAAAGTTAAGGCGAGACTTATAGTAAGAGGCGATTAATAGCCTCACAACCTTCGCAATACCTATGCTGCCATATTAGCTAGGATGTCGTTTAGGACCCTCATTGCTAACGCCAACCGATTTAATATAGATCTAATCTAATATAACGCTATTAATGCCTTTATATATACTAACTATTGGGATATTCGCCCATCCGGACCCAACCCAAGTGTCGGGCCCATGGCCCAGCGGGCAGGAACGATGCCAACAGTCACGTGACCCATGGTCACATGACCCGCCTCGTCGGTCTACCATATCGTTCCTCCTTTCGCTGGCCACCCTTCTAGATGACTTCTTTCATCAGACATCATCACCACTTTGAATACTACGCTTATCCCCCCCCTACCTTCTGGATCCAGTCTTTGTGAGACCAACACTAATCAGTAGTTAACTTCACTATTACACCACTCAAGATACTGCAAACCGCAGATCAGCAAGGTCAACAAATAACTGAAGGGACGATATATCGATCGATTTGACCTGAATCTTTTTCAGCTAGATATCGCCGAGCCAGAGATTCAAACAGACGCCGACGGTTCGGCCTCCGCTGCTGTTTGACCCTCGCTGGAGAGACGTTATTTGGCCTGAATAGACCCTCAGCCTCCTATCATCGAAATACCGTGCTAACAGAGAATAACCCAGGCGCCGACGGTTCGGCCTCCGCCCCTGTTTTGAGCCCTTCTCTGAAGTTATCGTCAAAATTGTCGTGGGCGAAGTTTCGGATCCCCCACCGTTTGACGATAGCCGCGGCCCATCCCGCATCGCTATTCAGCACCTTCAACTCTTCGCGATAACCTCGTTGCGCTGGCAAAGTTATCGCCTATTTTCAAACCCTCTTTTGCCCTCTTTAGGCAGTTACCTTCTTTTGCCCTCTTTTGGCACCCTCAAAACTATCGAAAAACCTCCACAAATAATTCCTCCGCCAAAACGCCAAAACGCCAAAATATTACGATCTTTTTCGACTAACCGCGTCGATTTGGCGTATTTCGACCTTTTCTGGCGTATTTCGACCTCTTTTGCCCTCTTTTGGCGCTACCCACTACTTCGCCAACCTTCCCACCTTCACTACCTCCACCACCCACCTCAAAAACCTCCCTTCTTCACCCTTCTTTTGCCATCAAAATCAACCTCTTCAAACCCTCCAGATATAACAACAAGCGGTGAGCCCCGAGCCCGCAAAGAGAGATTTTTGACGTTGCTACCCGCCCGCTGTTTCGGCAACCACGTTGATATCGCGTTGAAATCGCGGCAGCTATGCTAATTTGCTGCTATAAACGCGCCTTCTGAAACCGCGGTGAGCCCCGACCGCCCGCGTAAAACAAGTTATTTCGGCCTCATATTGGATTTATTTGATTTATTTGTTTTGCTACGCTCAAAAGGCCTCGTTTGAGCCCTCTTTCGAGCTATTTGGCTACAACTGACCCCCCCCCTCCGTTTTACCCTATTGGGTTTGTTTGTTTTAACACGCGCAAAAGGCTCTTTTTGAGCTCTCTTTTGGCTATCTTTTTGGGCTATATCTTTTGCCCATTTAATAATAACAACAACAGCCCCCCCCCCCCCCCTCCCCCCCTCTTCAAATACCCTCT